>JANJGK010007238.1:7500-30000 GCA_039081455.1 Macrobrachium rosenbergii
TATATCGGATTAACCAATCTTTATTTACCAATCTCGCGTTAAATAATCTCTAACATACATTATGAATTTAACATGAAACTAACCTGACCCTAATTTCTTGTAATTTACCATTCACAATAAGCAGAAATCTCTGTAATGAAATAATGTAATTACATGAATCACAACGTAATTTTCTGTCAATTGGAAACATAATTGCTACCATGTGCAAACATGAACTATTTTTCATACACAGAAGACGCGATATCTTACTAATTATTATTACTAGTAACGGTAGTTAAAATAGTAGTAGTATTATTTGCAACTAGTAAATGAACATTATATTCTTTGAAAGCTTGAATTTCAAATCAATGGTCCCTATGGTGGGCTTGTTCAATAATAATAATAATAATAATAATAATAATAATAATAATAATAATAATAATAATAATAAGCCACGGTAAAAGGTTAAAATAACTGGGCTCGTGAATGCTTGCAAAACATTCTCCCAATACATCCAGTAAGGTTTTATAATTCTTGCACTGAAAAGAACTTGCAACCTTTGAATTAGAAAATAAAAAAAACTTATAAAAGGGCTTATAACCCTTATAACAAAAAAGCTTAAGACCGTAATAACCAAAGGTTTATAATCCTCAAAAATGGGGATTATATCCCTTAAGGTAAAAGATTCATAGCCCTCATGATAAAAAGGTTTTATATATCTCGTAAGAAATTGGCCATAATAATTTTAGGTGTCGTAACGTGTCTTACAACCTTACGTATAAAAAAATTAATTTTTTAAGTACCGATCAATTTACAACCTTTGATAATAAGTAGCTCCAACCTTTATATTAACCCTTACAATATATTAACCTACAACCCTTATAATAAAAATGTATAGCCCTTATAATAAATGAGAGTCATTACAATATAATAAAAAATGACAACCCCTGTTATAGAAAGTTACAACTATTGTACTAGTATGGATTACAACCCTTGTAAGTAAATACAATATAATACAACACTTATTGAGAGAAAACAGATTTATTGTGAAAAACAACGTGAGAGAGAGAGAGCGAGAGAGTAGGAAAACGTGGTCGGAGGTACGAGAGAGAGAGAGAGAGAGAGAGAGAGAGAGAGAGAGAGAGAGAGAGAGAGAGAGAGAGAGAGAGAGAGAGACTCTCTGCTCCTTGGGTAGGGGGGGTACAGGTCAGCCTTCTGCTTGCGTGGCCATTCCTGGATATCGCAGGGCGATATTTATTTCCGCTATTTGTCATTCATATCGCCGTTATTCCGTAATTTCACGCTGGACCGATTCTCTCATTCATGACCAAAAGAAAAATAAATCCTTATTTTATTTTATTTCTTTTTATTTTTTCTTGATGTTAAACTCTGTCAGTGAAATTTGTAGCTTGCTGGCTAAATGATACTTGGTATCCGTTGGTGTTTGTCTCCTGTTATTTGTATATAGGGGGCATCATTTGCTTGACTGCGCCGGCGCTCGCTCGCTCTCTCTCTCTCTCTCCAAACCACCACCACATTCGCCCCCAACCTCTCTCTCTCTCTCTCTCTCTCTCTCTCTCTCTCTCTCTTACAAGCACTACGCATTTACACACACCTACAGAACCTCTCTCTCCCTCTCCTTTCAATCTCCAAACCCACCATCACATCCACACCCTATATACTCACTCTCTCTCTCTCTCTCTCTCTCTCTCTCTCTCTCTCTCTCAAGCATCACGCATTTATACGCTCCAACAGAACCTCTCTCTCCCTCTCTCCTTTCAATCTCCAAACCACCACCACATTCGCCCCCCCAACTCACTCACTCTCTCCCTCTCTCTCTCTCTCTCTCTCTCTCTCTCTCTCTCTCTCTCTCTCTCTCTCTCTCTCTCTCTCCACATGCCCAATCCCAACCCCCTTATAACCTCTGCCCTTCCAAGGTTTTCACTTCCCCAACCGTTGAATTTTTTTTTCTTTTTTTTGAGTTTACACCCGACCGGTGTTGAAGGACAAGAGTACCTTGTCATAGAGACGGTGCTTGGAGTCTCCTCAGCACAAATTAAATAAAAACCAAAGTGGGGACATAGCTATCATACGCTTGTGCAGATATTTCAATGGATAATAATAATAATAATAATAATAATAATAATAATAATAATAATAATAATAATAATAATAATAATAATAATAATAATAGCTTTATCAACAGCTGCAGGGGATTAAGAATTTGTATAAAGTGTGTGTGTGTGTGTGTGTGTGTGTGTGTGTGTGTGTGTGTGTATGTGTGTGTGTGTGTGTGCGCGCGCGCGCGCGCGCCTGATGCGAGCAGTCAAAATACAGAAACAAAATGCTTTTCATGCTTCAGTAATTATGTCTGCTTTCACTATATTAAACTTTATTTTGTAAACAATTAACGAACAAAGTGTAATACATTAAGATTAAAATATAACCTATACATTTGATACAGTCGTATACATCTTGAACACGTGTGTACACAAACAACTTTCCCCACTTTTTAGCAATCAAATACACGTATACACACCATATACACAGGAATACACGTTAACGGTATACAGAATCAAATAAAAACCCGTTGAGGCAAGACTTTTACTTGATTTCCATACACGTACACAGTGTGACTTATGCATACAATAAGGTATACCGAATTCTACACTTGCTGTATACTTTATACTGTACACTGCATTTATCTTTTGTATGCTTAAGGCTGAAAATCTTAAAATATGGGCAAGCCTTCCATGTTAGGCTCCAGACCACCCTGACTGCACGGGTTCATCTCCCACGCTAACCAGAAAGTACTGTACAATTTATGCTTCATAGTTTGATCATATCTTTATACCATTCACTTCCAGACTGTGGATGGATGGATAGAATATACGATTTAGGCCACAGGCCAAGCTCTGGGACCTATGGGGTCATTCGGTGCTGAAACGGAACTTGACAGCAAAAGGTTTGAAAGGTGTAACAGGAAGAAAACCTCGTAGTTTCACTATGAATCAACTGTTAGAGAGGTTGGAAAGTCAGATGGAAGAAAGAGAAAATGAACGGAGTTACAGTAAAAGGAATGAAAGAGGTTGCAGCTAGGGTCCGAAGGGATACTGCAAATACTCTTAAGTAATGCCTACAGTGCACCACGTGGGGCCAGAATGTGGAACTTTCTCTTTCCCCTTCAGATTTCCCTATATTCTTCAATCAGCTGTCATTTTTTGCAATTTATATTTTCCGACTGACAATTCAACATACCGACATTTTTATCAGTGATAAAAATGCTAATTCTAGCTGCTAACTTCTATTCCCAAAGCCGAAGGTTTGCAACTTCTCGAGTTCATTCTATGTTCAGTATCTTGCTTTTTCTGACTTATACAGTTAGTGCAATGAACGAAGTCCACAGTACATTCTCTGGGTACGTGCTTACCAGTACAATTTTCACAAAATCTATCACAATTTCCACTTTCAATAATCTTGAATAAGGCCGCGTGTCTAACAGCATATCACATGCACCAAATCGCAAAACATCTATCCCCATTATCATGAACTGCTTTAAAAATTTCGGTATCACATTTTAGAGTGACGCGGGCGGTCCCACACTTGGCCATCTGACTATAAAAACAAAATCATATTCTCCTTCACATCAACCACATTATTTGCTTTCAGTATATTTCTTACCTTTATTGGCGTAAGTTACCTTCTGTATATTAAGAAGCTTTATGACCATCAAATCAAGGCTTGTGAGAACAGCGCCCCCCCCTCCCCTTCCCAAACCCCCTTAAGGAACAGTATGTCAGCTTCCTGTCACACTTTACAAACCGTCACAAGCGTGACGGACAAAATGTCACGCGTGACAGCCCAGACCCTTCACCTGGGGCGTCTTTGGTGTACCCTCAGGTATTAATTAACAGTACATACATACATACATACCGTATACATTCATATATACCGTATGTTACTTTGGGAGCTGCATTCAAATGTATACATGCATACCGTATACTGTGCTTCTGAGGCCATACAAATACATACATACATCAGGTATACGTTACTATGGCTAAAATGTTGAAATTGTATACATACATACATACATGCTGTATGCGTACCTTTGGACGCTTTATTCAAATGTATACATACATACCGTATATTGTGCTTCTAAGGCCATACAAATACATACATAAATACATGCCGTATACGTAACTCTGAACGCTTTATTCAAATGTATACATGTATGCCGTACACTGTATGTTTGAGGCCATATAAATACATATACATACATGCGGTATTAGTAATTTTGGACGCTTTATTCAAATGTATACATACATGCAGTATACTTTTGAGGTCGTATACATACATACAAACCGTATACGTATCTTTGGACGCTGCATTCTCATGAATACATGCCTACCGTATCCTAAACTTCTGAAGCCGTATGCCGTATACTAAACTTCTGAGGCCGTATACATACATACATACATCCATACCCTATAGGTTACTTTGGACGCTGATTCTAATGTATACATGCCAACCGTATCCTAAACTTTTGAAGCCTTAAACAAATACATTCATACAGGTTACTTTGGACTGCATTCTAATGTATACATGCCTACCGTTTTCTAAACTTTTGAAGCCGTATACATAAATACATTCACACACACCCTAAAGGTTACTTTGGACGCTGCATTCTCATGTATACATGCCTACCATTTTCTAAGCTTTTGAAGCCGTATACATAAATACATACATACATACATACCGTACATATTACTTTAGTCGCCGCATTCAAATGTATATACAAAATGGAAATTGCTTAATTACCTTTGAAGAGGGAACTTTCCGTTCTTCCGTCTTTCAGAAACAAATGGTCTAAAGTGCAAACGTAAATGAAATTAGAATTATCTCAGTAAAAAAAAGTCATAAAAAGCAGTTGGAAGTGAACAACCCAAAGGTTGTAAATAAAGAGTAAAACAAGTTACTCGCCAAAACGTCAATAGATAAATATTGAAAAGCCAATCCTTATTTTCAAGCAGTTACACAAAACATAAATGAGCCTGTCTATACTAGCTTTAATTAAAAACAATCCACATTAAAAACAAATGTATATAGCTCGCTAATACAGACTCGCTTATATATATATTTATACAAGTATCATATACTGCGAACTAGATTTTCAGTAGACGAATAATATGCTATACACTACATTAACCAACTATGAGCATTTTAATTAATACTAATTTTATTATTTTTTTTTATTAAAATATTTCGCCTTTTATTTACGTTTGGGCTTTGCACCGTCAGTATCTGAACGATGGAATATGGAATTACTCCCTTGCGAAAGCTAATACGGCCATTTCCATTGCTAAAAGTTTTTGGTGGGCATCCAGTCATATGAAAAAAATACGGGAAGTGTTGTTAAAGTCTTTGTATTTATACATACACCCTTTGTGCGTTCCTTTACATACACACTACTAACACTTTAAAACACTTTAACAACTCGACATACAAAGCAATACAAACATGCCGTGTACAGTAATTTTGACCCCTGACCAGAAACATATACATACAATCCGTATTTTGACCTTTGACCAGAAACGTATACATACAATCCGTATACAATACATTTGACTTATCATTCACAAATGTATACATGTATACCGTATACACTACTTCTGGCGCTTTACCAATAGTATATACACATGCATAGTGGCGTATTGTATACAAGATAAATAATAACAGTACAATAGTATTCGTATATTTGCGTTTATAGTTCATGTATTATTATTATTATTATTATTATTATTATTATTATTACTGTTGACTTGCAATTCTTACGACACTTAGTGCTCCGTCCACACAACTGGTTTGCTAAGAAGAGTGAAAACCGGAGCCAGGGAGCCAAGTTAAAGAAGTTGGACAGCTAGAAGAGAAAAAGCGAGGAAAAACCCCATCTAGCAATGTCTACAGTGCGCTGTTCAAGGCACACTGTAAGCAATAACCCCCTTTCCGGGTCTGATTCAGGACAGAAAATCAGGGTTGACGTTTTGTGAAATTTGATACAAATCTTAGCGGGCTGGTACACGAGGCATGAGGGTCGCAATAAGAAAGGACTTATGAATGAAGATGGTGGAATGTAGAGTTTGGGACCTATGAGGTCATTCACCTATGAAATAATTGTTAGCAGAGGGTGGATAGAGAATAGGAATGGAGGTACAGTAAAAGAAACGAAGGGGGTTGCAACTAGGGACCGAAGGGACGCTGCAAAGAACCTTTAGTAATGCCTACAGTGCTCCCGGTGAGGTGCACTGACAGCACTACCCTCCCTACAGGGTAATGAAGATGGTACCCCAAGCCTTTCTCCACCAGGTGTGCTACCCACTACACCCGACTGACCACCAGGTACAGATTCGATGGAATGGGCCCAAACAGCTCCATCTTCCATAAGATTGCGAACCTTATTCTCTTACTATGGCAACGAGTGTCTTAACCACTAATGGAAGTTTATAATACAAGAAGTGACATTATTACCTTGTCAGGGAAAATGTCGGCGAGGTATTTGACATTTAAATGAGACACTCCTTTCCTGTAAGGTATTTTACTGACAAAAGTAGTAGTAGTAGTAGTAATAGTAATAGCAAAGGTGGTAGTAGTACTGATAGTAATAGTAATAGCAGCCGGCTATGGAAATTCACACTCTTAAGACGGTCCCAAGGCTGGTTAAATTATAAAGTTTTACTGAAACTTGCTACAAACCTTTGCAGTCAGGTGCAAGCGAAAATAGATAGACTGATCATGACGCTCGTTGGCCAACGAAGCATTTACAAATGAGAGAGAGAGAGAGAGAGAGAGAGAGAGAGAGAGAGAGAGAGAGAGAGAGTTTTTAGCACTCCTGTGTAAAGCTATTATTTCTTTCGCTGAAGAAAGGGATTATTATTATTATTATTATTATACAATCGCACGAACCTTCCAATACAGAATAGAAACCTCACGTGAAAACAACAAAAAAGAATACAATCAACTGAAACGCACCAAAAGCAAAACAAATAACAAACCTAACTCTTTCACAAAACGAAAACACAAAGAGAGAGATGTCAGTGAAAATAAAGAGAAACGGGAATAACAAATGAAATCGGATGAACCTACAAACAGATTAGGGATCGCGTTAAGCCCTCACTTCCGGTGAAAGGGGACAATAAAAAGAAACACCGGTGGGGGCGGTTCCTCAAGGCATCCACGTGGGACCGTTAGCATTTTCGGTGACCTCTTTCCCGAAGGGGTTTTTTAGACATTTTTCTTTTTTCTTTTTTACCCAGACTAAAGAATTGTCTTTGGCATATGCTGTTATTATTATTATTATTATTATCATTATTATAAGTAAGGTTTAATAAAATAATTTCAATTACCTAATCCACTCTACTTCTGAAAATATTTTCAAGTTTTAAGTTTTGAAACTTATCTAAAGAATATTAATTTTTAAACTAACAAATGGGAAAGAAAAGACATATTGTACTGTTATATTCACATTTGTAATTCTCAACTGTGGATGACCTCCGGCGCAGGAGAGTTTCGCAATGTTAACCGCTTTACACTCCGATCCAGATAGCTCACCAACAGCGCGTCAAACCCTGATGACACCCTTACGTATTCATCTCCTATCTTATACGCACTCTCTCTCTCTCTCTCTCTCTCTCTCTGTCCTTGGACGTAGAGTTATTTGCTATAAATCTAATGAATGTTATACCCAACACAGTCGGAAGTTTGTTGATTGAATAAAATATTATACGTTTCAAAACACCTCAACACAATTCGAAGTTTAGCCAATTTATCTTTGGAATTCTAAACAGCTGGAATGGAATGGAACATAGAGTTTAGGCCAAATGCCAAGCGCTGGGACCTCTGAGGTCGCTGAAAGGAAAATTGGGAGTAAAAGGTTACAAAGATGTAACAGAAGGAAAACCTCGCAGTTGCACTATGAAATAATCGTTGGGAGAGGATGAATAGCAAGAGGGAAGAATATGAACGGAGGTACAGTAAAAGGAATGAAAGGGGTTGCAGCTGGGGGCCGAAGGCACGCTTCAAAGAACCTTTAGTAATGCCTATCTAAACAGCTGGGATTTTTCAATCAGTTTTGTTAAAAAAAATCCATTTAAGTTTTTCAAGAACGCCTACAATACCACCATTCCTCCCTGTTTCATTCAGCCAGTGCAAATTTGGAATTCTATTCCCGCTTTCGTTTTCCCCATCTTGAATCATTCGAGGTGGGCTCTATCAAATCCATTTTTCCCTATTCGACAGTGCTTTGGAATTCTCTACCTGGACAAAGTATTTAGAATCTTCCATGTTTTAGCAAATATTTGTACGATCAATTTGGAACGGGGGAAGAATGGGAGAAGGGGGGGAATACTACCCCTCAAAAAACACAAATCCAAAAATGAGAAAATAAGAATAACTAATAAAATGCAAATCCAAAAATGACAATATGAAAACATTTAATGTATTCAAAATCATAAAATTCACAGAGGGTCCTAAAAATGACTTAAAAGAAATGGAAGACTCTTGCGCACAGAAAAATTCCAGATATTCTCATCAGACTTATAAAAATGGAAGAAAGTGATGGTAACAACAGAATTACCGTGATAGGTTACAACTAGGGCAGGGAACCGCATGGGGCCAGCAACCTAATCCCAAATTTACTTCATGAGAACTGGCATTGTAACACCTAGAGCCCAAGCGGTCTAATAATAATAATACTACTACTACTAATAATAATAATAATAATAATAATAATACTATTATTATTATTATTATTACAGCCTCCATACCCCCTACTTTCCCCAGTAAGGGGGCGGGGGTAGTCTTCCCCAAAACCCTTCAATTCCCGCTGGGGCATCCATGCCCTAGAAACCTCTTACTGCATGTGATGACTGACTGATTGTTTGATTTATTCCCTAAACAGGCGTTGCAATAACGAGGGTCATCGACACCGTATGTACCGTCTTGCTGAAATGAAATAAACAGAAATATGCATAAGTGTCCCATCAACTCCCTCACCCCTCGGATCGATGCTGGGACCGTTTGCTGATGAAACGAGTGTCCTAACCACTGAACCAATGTTTTTCTATGTAAGATTATAAAAGAAACTGACTTTACAAAATTTATAATTGCAAGTAAATTAATGATTAATTTCCGGTCTGGGCGACTTACAAGTAAAAGTAAAACTATAAATTCTATGATTTTGTTATTATGCATTAATCAAGCACACGCAACATGACACTAAAGGGGGGCCTACTTCTAATTCACCCAAAATAACCTCAAGTTCCTTTTGGTGTTGTTAAAAAAGTTCCAGTTTAATCGTCTGTTATAGAGCGACAAAAATTCTCTCTAATATATAAATAAATAAATATATATATATATATATATATATATATATATATATATATATATATATATATATATATATATATATATATGCGTGTGTGTTTGTACACGCGGATGCCCAACCTATAAGGCTGCCCAGTGTGGCACCGAGTATACCCGCAGCTGTGGCAAAGAGGAGGAAACTATGAGAGATACGACTTATCAGTGGTTATCACCCATCCACTGATACAGTATATGCCAGACCAGCGAAATGAGAGGGAGATATTTTTATTGTCTCTTATGTTCATTCTTTCTTGGGCTTTTCAGAAGTTGCCAGGTGCCATGATCTTTAAAAATAAAGGCAGATCCCTTTTAGATGACACAAGTTTCAGGACTTTATAAATGCTGGCCGTGAGTGAATATATATATATATATATATATATATATATATATATATATATATATATATATATATATATATATATATATACATGCATTATATATTTATATATAAATATATATATAATATATGTACCCTTGCATAAAGGATTCTTCTTTCCTTCAAAAGGGACTGTAACCACTTTAAATTTACTTAAAATACCAACACGTATATTACAAGTATGAATCGTAACTCTTAAAATCATGAAATATTTATATAATTAACTCTCTCTTAGTGGCATGAGGAATATAATTTGTGAAAGCATACATAATAATATTATTTAAAGATAATAATTAAGCTATTTCCACTAATGCAATGTCTTCAATGCATCTTAAAACTTCATTGTAGCTGCATTGTGTTTCTATTATAACCTAATTGAATAAAAGAATTAATATTGTTATTGCCATTCATAAAAAAAGAATAAACTAGACCTAATACTAGTTTTCGCAAATACCCAGGTCAGTGCAACATGGGACCTATTCCCTCACCCATCAAAGGTCACCTGACCCAATATCAGAGCTGCCTGAGTACAGAAGATAAGTTCAAGGAGCTAAACAGCTCAAGTCGAGCGAGGTCACGACGAAAGAGGGCATGTCTGGTCACCC
Source organism: Macrobrachium rosenbergii (assembly GCA_039081455.1). Classification (NCBI taxonomy): domain Eukaryota; kingdom Metazoa; phylum Arthropoda; class Malacostraca; order Decapoda; family Palaemonidae; genus Macrobrachium; species Macrobrachium rosenbergii. The sequence continues at coordinate 17,878 of JANJGK010007238.1, forward strand.
GCAATCCATACCCAGTGGAAGGGCCGAGGTGAAGGGAGTTCATTCATACCCTCGTGGTGGGCACAATGCAGGTCTGGGCGCCATGAGGACCTGCATTGCACCGCCAAACTCGCTCATCAAAATTGTATTTTGTGCGGACTGGGTACGGGCGCTCGTGGGGCAGAGCGGGAGTCCTGGCTAAGGGCATGAGAGTGGGATACCCCCAGAAGGGCATCTCGCTCATGAAGGCACATCCAACCCCTCTCTCTGTCTCCCTCTGCACACACCGACTCGCGAGAAAAATGGAGGCACTGCAGTGTGGGTACGGGGCAGTTGGCATGACGACCGGCTCTGCCCGATTCTGCACACCGGCAAGCACATTTCCCCACGGGGCATTCGGCTCCGCCGTGCCCTCCTGCCCCGATGCCCGGGGAGCGGCGCTTTTGGAGTGACACCCGCGGCTGCAATTTCTTCAAGATTTTTTGTTTTCTTCGCCCTCCATTTTGTTTACGGTTGCAAGACGGTGGGGTTGCATGTGCAGTGCAGAGCTGACGATGGCCCGGGAGGTTGCAGGCCGGCCAGCCAATCACGGCGCTGCCCGCCAATGCCGCCACACCGGCTCCGGGGACGCTCTACCTCGATATTGCGTCCAAGCACACTTTGCGGACACACTCCCTCGGCGACCTCCCTCCTCTGTCAGCCTCCCGAGGTCAGGCCTTCGCCCCGAGAGCTGACGGGGCGAGAAACGGCCCAACCGTCATCCTAAATGGGAAATTGGCAGACGAAGGAAGCAGGCTGGAGCCTCGTGAAAGCAAATACCATCGCCTCGCATTCGGGAGAGCCTTGGGGGTGGATACGTGGGGCGTGACGCAATCGCGTGGGCGGGGCTTACACGCCCCGCTGGCCAATCAGGGGCCGCCTCCGCGTTTGATTGCGGGGACGGTTGCTAATACGCGCCAATGGCAGCGGCGGAAGGGCGAGCTTATTGCAGGTGCTGCTGGCAAGCAATGCCCAATGCAACGTCAATTGAGACACCCCGACTCCGAGGTTTTTGCTAAACAAGATGGAAGAAGCCGGGCCTCCCCAAAGGCCTCGCCAGCAGGGCCTTTTCCCTCTCGCCCCCGAATTTTTTCCGCCTCTAACTCGGAGGCATTCTATCCACCCTCCACGCTGGGTAGGGGGAAAAAACACGGCACAGATGGAGGACTATTTCGGAGAGAGGCTTCCATGCTTGCTCCGCGCCCGCTCCTCTTCCAGTTTGCTTCGGGACCTCCCATGACTGCCTTGGGCCCCTCAAAAAGCCGTTAGGCCCATGGGGAGGACAATGAACGTAGGCCCATGCGCTTCGCGGCGGAGAAACGCCGCTGAGAGTATCGGAGACCAGCGGAAACGCCTTAGGATAACTTATAAGCTTACATGAGACTCTTACCGGCTCCATTTCCTACCTCGAAAGCACAGGGCATGCGTCTCCAGGCTTCCAAAGGGGCACTGGCAGGCAGAGGGCACAATCACCTCGGAGGAAACCTTCCGAAATAAGAATAGCGCTTACCATCGCCGCCTTGTGGATCGACAAGCACGCTTAGGAGGGATACCCGAGTTTAAGCAGCATAGGCCTACTGCGTCCTTCCATCGCCATAGGCCTACTCAGTGATGACAACCTGCTGGCAATACCTCTCAAGGTGAACCTTTTCTCATTTAATTCAATATATTAAAAATGGGTAATTTCCATGAGTTTGCATAAATATTCAGATGCATAATGATAAAGTTAAAAATTAGCTTGCCACCTTTAGGCCTATTATATTTACTGTTATTATTATTATTATTATTATTATTATTATGGACAAAATATATATTTCATAACTGAACCTAAATTTCAAATAAAATATAAAATTCCTATCTATTTATTAGTGACAGATCCAAGGCAATCACATTACTATTGTTATTATCATTATTACTATTATTATTAATGACAAACCCAATACTGATGCATTATTATTATTAAAATTAATGTTAATATGATTAAAACAATCACATGTAATACCTTAATACATTACTCTATTCATAAAAAAATTAAAAGATTTTATCATACTTTAATTAAAATCACCAAATGAAATATTATACTGTAAATGTAGAAACCCCTATTATTATTATTATTATTATTATTATTATTATATTATTATTATTATTATTATTATTATTATACAATACTCAGTGTTGTTGATATCGGCCAGATGTTGTTATTGTTGTGAAATTTTTCTTGTTATTATTGCTTTGATATAATAAAAATAATAATAGTAGTAATTATAATAATAATAATAAGAGTAAATTCAGTAGCTAATTCTCTTCACATGGACTTCAGCAATTCTCTCTTCAATTAGCACTTATATAAAAAAATAATTCAGCTTTGTGTCACTTCATTTCTAATGAATTCAAATGAATTCACTATTACAAACCACAAGTGAAATTAATGGAAAAACGAGGGTACTGAAGAAAGGTGTTTAAAAGACCAAAATAAGAAAACATTCTAAATTATAATATTTTTAACAGCACTCAAGTATTCTGAACAGCAGTTAATTGGTACTATAATATTTTGAACAGCTATAATCACGTACAATAATAATATCTGAAGAGCATTAAACAGGTATAATAATATTTTGAACAATAATAAACAGGTATAATATTTGGAACAGCAATAAACAGGTATAATAAAAATATTCAGAATAGCAATAAACAGGTATAATAAAAATATTCAGAACAGCAATAAACAGGTATAATAAAAATATTCAGAACAGCAATAAACAGGTATAATAAAGATATTCAGAACAGCAATAAACAGGTATAATAAAAATATTCAGAACAACACTAAACAGGTATAATAAAAAATATTCTGAACAGCTATAAACAGTTATAATAATTTTCTGAACAGCTATAAACAGATATGATATTCTGAACAGCAATAAACCGATATAATAATATTCTGAACAGGCAATAAACAGATAAAATAATATTCTGAACAGCAATAAACAGGTACAATAATATTCTGTAGAGCAATAAAAAGATACAATATTCCTAACAGCAATAAACAGGTATAATAACATGCTGAACAGTAATAAACAGGTATCATATTATTCTGAACAGCAATAAACAGGTATAATAATACGACCCTGGATAGCAATAAACAGGTTTTGGCAGCCACGCGGGCAATATGCATTATGTAAACAACCAAATTATATAACTATTAAAAATAATTATATCTATTTATAGTAATTTATGACTGTCTTTACTCGGATCTGCCATTGTATTTAAATAGCTTTTGTTTTTTATATATGCACCTTTTATTGTTCCTTTGACCTGTTTACTATCGTTCTCATCTTTTGTTAATCCTACTCTATTTTTCAATTAATAATAATAATAATAATAATAATAATAATAATAACAACACTGAATTAATTGAAAAGTTGATAAATGCAATGGCCGAGAAAATAATAATAATAATAATAGATTTAATCTTTAATTAATCATTTAAATGTCAAAGTCAATACGGCACTATGAAAAATGAATAACCTGTATCTCAATCGGAAATATAAAAGTTTTTATCATAAAATTGCAAACAATATATACTACTGATATAAATAATTTTTCCGTTTCACTGAATGTGGTCAAAACTTATAAATATGGGACTGTATACATATATATATATATATAATGTATAAATATAAATATATATATATATGTATATATATATATATATATATATATATATATATATATATATATATATATATATATATATATATATATATATATAATGTGCGTGTCTGAGTAATTGACAGTCCACTTCAGTTCAATACCTGTCAGATGACAGGAGTTAAAGATATACTTATAGGGAATATAAAACCAACCGTGGATTCCATTTAGATATTCAAAAATGAGGGGGGGATGTATCACAAATTTGGAAGTAATAAAAGTTTGCCTTTTGCGCGTCTCATAATGTGTATTTAAGTATTTATATATGTATATATAAACATATACATACACACAAATATACATATATATACAATTTTTGGTTAATCAAATTGTTTTATTTTTATCTCTTGCAGTGCCACAATTTAATATGGGCCTGGCATGCTTGCCTTGGCGTAACACACAATAATAATAATAATAATAATAATAATATTAATAATAATAAAAATTACATAAACCAGTTCTCGAAATAATTGGACGCTGGAAAAATAACCCCAAAAACCCCTAATTATCATCTTCCACCTGTTTATACAGTAATTTTGAATACGCCAAATCATTATTATTAGTAGTAGTAGTAGTAGTAGTAGTAGTAGTAGTAGTAGTAGTAGTAGTAGTAGTAGTAGTAGTAGTTCTCTATCTTAACAATGGTGACCCGGCGAAATTAATATGCGCCTCATTAACAAAACATGAATAGAAAAAAAATAAAAATAAAAGGGAAATAAAATATAAATTTATTGGTGCTACATTATTTGTCAACGGGTGTTAATGCATTGTTAACTTTACTTTTTATTTGTTATTAACTTCTTTGCTTTATTCTTTATTTTTTTTTCTCTCTTCACTTAAATTTATCCTAATTATTTTACACAGAAGTTTGTTAGGAAGTTAATAGTTTTTTATGTTTGCTCTTATGAATAATAATAATAATATAATATAATAATAACAATAATAATAATACCTATAATAACTATAATAATAATATTAATAATATATGAAAATAAAAGTAAACTAATATAAGCAAATATTCGCAGTGTAAAAGAATAACACCAACAATAAATACGCAAAATTAAGTAAAACAATAAGAATATGTAAATGTGAAGAATAAAATTAATGATTGCCATAACACAAGTGTAACACACATCATTCAAGCCAACATTCATCTCCAATGTAGTGATAACATCATCAACAAAGCCTGTAGCTGCTACGACTGATAACAACAGGAGTCACTGACCGCAGGTGATGTAACGCCAGTTTTGAGTGATTAATCAGTCAGTCATTCAATTGCATAGTGGTAAGTTAGTTTTGTTTATAAGGTTAAGAATGGCTGGAAAAGTAAGTATTCCAGTAATAATAATAATAATAATAATGCTTAAGAATGGCTGTAAGTATTCCAGTAATAATAATAATAATAATAATAATAATAATAATAATAATAATAATAAAATATTGTCTTTTTATTCTTTCAGCGACCAACACTTGCCACAGACCTTAGGAAGTTGGTGGGAGCGGCAATGCGTCACAACAGGCCCCAAGGAGGTTGCAGCCTTCCGTGAAAAATAATATGTTCAAGCCGGTCTCAAGCCCAGATAGAATAGTAGAGAATATAGAATTTAGGCCAAGCGCTGGGACCTTTGAGGTCATTCAGCGCTGAAGGTCTGAAAGGTGTAACAGGAGGAAGACCTCGCAGTTGCACTATGAATCAGTTGTTAGAGGGGGTGGACAAGTCAGATGGAAGAAAGAGAATGTGAACGGAGGCACAGTAAAAGGAATGAAAGAGGTTGCAGCTCGTTGCTGAAGGGACGCTGCAAGGACCCTTAAATAATGCCTACAGTGTACCACATGAGGTGCACTAACGTAAAACAGTTCTCGATAAGAGACGGGGGGGCAGGGGGATTGAACGTGGGACTACCGCCCCCTTCTAAAAAAACATACTATTTCCATCTTATATACTTCTTTAATTACTGATGATTTACTTCTTATTTTTACATTTACGTTTTTAAGTTTTCTATCTACCTGTCTACCCCCTCCCCCCAAAATGGGGTGGTACCACTCATCAATCGATTTGTGTATGTATATGTATATATATATATATATATATATATATATATATATATATATATATATATATATATATATATATATATATATATATATATATATATATATATGTTCAGCCATGAGATATGAGAATATGAGAATGTTACCATCATAAATTCATACAATATTATGTGAGTCATATTTACGCCACTTCAGATTTAATGATATTTCAGAACCACTAGAGAGATTTCCTGTCAATTCTTTAATTATCATTTATCAATAAAAATAAATTTCTCGGAAAGATAATCAAGAAAAACCTGAATACTCAATAACAATGCTACCGGTTCCCAAATACTCATATTGTTGTTTCTATTTGTTATTTACTTATTTAGTGCGTAATTAATTGTTATTTCTATTTGTTATTTACTTATCAGTTTTATTATCTCTTCTCTTGTTTGTCTTTTGTTATTGTCAACGTGCTTTCTCTCTTTTAATAATTAATTATTTAAATTATGTGCAGAAATTAGGAAGTTATTGGTTCTTAATGCATGCTCTTATGAATATATACGCACATTGTGTTAATAATAATAATAATAATAATAATAATAATAATTAGCAAAATAAAATAAAATACAAGCACATATTATTGGTTCTTTATGCATGCTCTTGTGAATATATACATACATTGAGCTAATAATAATAATAATAATAATAATAAAAGTAAAATAAAATAAAATACAAGCACGTGCCTGCGGTGAAAACAATAAAACTAACAATAAATAGGCAAAATAAAAGTAAAATAACAAAAGTATATTAACAATAATACAATTAATAACCGTAATTATACAAATATGATACTCATCATTTCGCCAACATTAATCTCAAACGTAGTGATAACATCATCATTACCAAAACACGTAGCAGCGATGATTGATAACAGGAGTCAGTGACCGCAGATGACGTGTCGCCATTTTTCAGTGATCAATCAATCAATCCTTGATAAGCTACATTTGCTCATAATCTATATAAGTCGGTAAAGAATAATACTTGTATTTCAATAATAATAATAATAATAATAATTATAAAGTTCTCTTATTTTTTTCAGCAACCAACACTTGCCACAGACCTCAGGAAGCTGATGGGAGCGGCAACGAGTCACAATGGGGCCTAGAGCCTGCTACCCTCCACTGGAATTAATACGTTCAAGTCTGTCTAAAGCCCCGATTAAAAATTGGGGAAGGCGGGGGGGGGGGGATGAGCATGGGACTACCGCCCCCTGTGAAAAAAAACTATTTTCATTACTAATGATTTCCTTCATATTTTTACATTTATGTTTTTAAGTTTTCTATTTCGCTGTCTATCTCGACGAGGTAATAATCCCCCCTCCCCCCCTTATGGGGTGAAATTAATTATCATACATTCAGCCACGAGATATGAGAATGTTACCATCACAAATTCATATGTGTTTTATTTTACTACTATTAATTTGAATTACATTTAATAAGCCCTTGAGCTTTCTTGTCAATAATAAATTAACTATCATTTATCAATAAATTCTTAACTATTTAATTATCATTTATCTATAAATTCTTAATAATTATTTACTTATCATTTATCAATAAACTCTTAACAATAATTATTTAATTACCATTTATTAATAAATTATTAACAATAATTATTTATCATTTATAAATAAATATACGAAAATAATTATTTATTTATAATTTTTCAATAAATTCTTAACAATAATTATTTAGATAAATTCTTATCTAATTATTTAACAATAAATTCTTAATTATTTAACTATCATTTACCAATAAATTCTTAATTATTTATTATTTATCAATTAATTCTTAATTACCATTTACCAATAAATTCTTAATGATTTAATTATTATTTATCAATAAATTCTTAATTATTTAATTATCATTTATCAATAAATTCTTAATTATCACTTATCAGTAAATTCTTAATTTTTTAATTATCATTTATCAATACATTCTTAATTATTCAATTATCATTTATCAATAAACAGAATCAAGAAAAACCTCACTCTTCAAAATAATGATTCGGCTTCAAATTGTTTATCTGAAATTTACAAACAAAAATATGAAAGTTTGAGCAACAAAAAAGAATATACAAAGTAACAAAAAATAAAATATAAATAAATTTATTGGTGGTATTTATAGTCCACATAATTATTCTTTGATAACGGGTGTTATGCGTAATTAACTGTTATTTCTATCTGTTAATTACTTCTTGGCTTCATTCTATCTCCTCTAGTTTGTTATCATCCTGTGTGTTCTCTCTCTCTCTCTCTCTCTCTCTCTCTCTCTCTCTCTCTCTCTCTCTCTCTCTCTCTCTCTCTCTCTCTCTTCACATTCATTTGTTATTTTCTATGATAACGAAGCTTGCTAGGAAGTTATTGGTCTTTTGGGTTATTATTATTATTATCATTATTATTATTATTATTAACACAATTTACGTTTAATAATAATAATAATAATAATAATAATAATAATAATAATAATAAAATACGAAAAGGTACCCTCAGCAGCGTAATACAATACAAATAATAATTAGGCATAACAAAAGTAAAATAATAAATGTATACAAACATAAATAAAAATAATAACCGCAACTGTACATGTATAATACATGTCATTCAGCCAAAAGTTATCTAATGCGCTGTGATAACATCATCATTACCAAACCACGTACCAGCTACGATTAATAACAGGAGTCAATGACCGCAGGGGATGTAACGCCAGTTTTGAGTGATCAGTCAATCAATTAATCTATGATAAGTTAGATTTGCTCAATCTAAGAGCGTCTGCAAAGAATGATACTTTAGAGTATTTGAATAATAATAGTAATAATAATAACGATAATAATAATAATAATAATAAGTAATAATAATTTTTTTCTGCGACCAATACTTGTCACATACCTTAGCGTGATGAGAGCGGCAATAGGTCACAAGTCGGTCTCAAGCCAAAATTAAATGTTTTTTTCATTACTGATGACTTATTTCTTATTTTCGCATTTAAGTTCTTAAATTTTCCTATCTATCTACCTACCTCGAAGAGGCAAACCGCCCCCCCCCTTCCCCCCGCCCTTATCCAGCCCCGTGGGGTAGAGCCAGTCATCAGGAAATATCAATCGATTTTTTATAATTATTCAGGCGATATGAGAATTCCCCTCATACATTCATATATTAATATATATGTATTATTTACAGCAAATAGTTTACCAATAAACAGAATAAACTTCTACAAATGACGCCCGAATGAAGGAAAAATTCGGAATGTTCAAAAACAGTAATTTCAATTTCCAAATATTTCCCTTTTAGATGAACGCATACAAATCTCTTAAAGTAGGCCTACCCTCGTTTGCAAAACCCTCCGAAAATTTCTTCCATGTAGGTTTACTTAAGCTAAAAAAAAAAAAAAAACTGGTTTTATATAAGGACCATAGGCTTCCTCGATCAACGGGGGAAAAAATAAATGCAAACGGGAAATAACTGAAAAATCTGTATTTTCAGCATTAAAATGCAAAATATAAGTAAAACCTTTACAAATTTCAAGATCTCTTTACTTCGGATCTTCACTAGAGGTATGCTTTAAATAAAAATAAAATACATCTGAATCAAACATTAAACCTTAATGTTTTGACAAATAAACCGTCAATATTTTCCACAATGGGAAAGTGTTTTATATCTACGATCAACAAAAGACATACGAAAATATCTGAGGCCACTGAAAAACCGCCAATGTTTTACCACTTAAAAGAAATTAAAAACTTCACTTGAAGTATATTGGCAAAAGATACACAACTAATTTTATATAAGACCCAGACCTGAGGCGACAAAATCAGTGATCATATTTTCTTAATATAGTTTTTATATACGTACCAATCACAAATGAAAATCTTTGGTATTCCGAACATTACCAAAGCCTATAGCAGCTATGATTGATAATTGGGGGGTCAATGACCGCAGGTGATGTATCGCCAGTTTTGAGTGATCAATCAATCAATTAATCCATTTAGTAAGTTTTGATCATGAGCTTTAGACTGGCTGCAAAATGCTAATTAATACTTTTAAGTATTCCGAATAATAATAATAATAATAATAATAATAATAATAATAATAATAGTTTTTAATACTCATACGCTCCTGAGTGGCGGTAAAAAACTAAGACTTTCAAGTATTTTGAATAATAATAATAATAATAATAATAATAATAATAATAATAATAATAATAATAATAATAATAATAATGTTTTTATTACCCTACATTTTTTTTCAACGACCAACACTCGCCACAGACCACAGGAAGCTAGTTGGAGCGGCAATGCGTCACAATGGCGCCCAAAGAATCTGCTACCTTCCGTGAGAATTAATACGTTCAAGTCGGTCTCAAGCCCTGATTAAAGAGGGGGGAGGGGAGGGGGTAAAAGTGGGGACAAGCCGCCCATTGAAAAAAAAAAAAGTTACTAAATTTTTGCAGTAATAAAATTAACTAAATGAGTATAACAAGCCAATAGTTAAGTATTAATTAAAGGCATGATTCACGTCCTATATTTGTAGGTAATCCAAAAATTTTAATACATCTACCTACCCATCTAACCTCGACGAGGTAACCCCCCCACCCTAATACCCCCAGTGGGGTGGAACCAATCATCAGGTAATATCAATCGACTTGTATGAGGAGATATGAGAAGGCTAACATCATAAATCATACATTTCTATGTATGCTTTCTTTTTGGACAGTCAATTTGGCAGAAGTTCAAGCGAAGGGCGCAATGCATTACTACCATAATACTATTCTTCTTGCTTTTCATTTCAATATATTTTTGTCTATTTGTTAAATTATTAATAACTTTTTTTTCTTCTTCTGTATTTTCCGTTACCTTCTTCACTTCTTCCTAATGAACACCTTGATATGTTTCATCTTCTGAATAATAATAATAATAATAATAATAATAATAATAATACACCAACTTAACTTGGATAACATTACAGACCATTTACGCTTCCTTATCAAAAATGATCAGACTGATGTTAAACCAAATGGACGCCCGAATCAGGAACAAAGAAATCTGAATGTTCAGAAACAATTATTACAGTTTCCAAATACTTACATCACATAAAAACGCACATAAAACTCTAACGTAGGCCTACCCTAATCTGCAAGGCCTTCTTTCGAAAAATTTTCCTTCACGTTGGTCTAAGATACAAAACTGGTTTTATACATAACTAGTCCTGCGTCGATGAAAAAATAGTTAATGAATGCAAACGGAAAATAAAAAAAAATTATTTTCTAAATGAAAATACAAAATGTAGTAGGTAAAGCCATCAGAATCTTCTAAATCTCTTTACATCGGAACTTTATGAAAGGTTGTCCTTTATAAAATTTGCACCCGAATCAAACATTATTAAACATTAATCTTTTGACAAACATCGATTATGTTCCCAAGAAGCAGAAGTTCATAAAAATATAAAATATAAAAAAATACATAATCAATAAAAATATAAAATATAAAAAACACAATTAATAAAAATATAAAATATAAAAAATACAATTAATAAAAGTATAAAAAATACATAATTAATAAAAGTATATAAAAAATACATAATCAATAAAAATATAAAATATAAAAAAATACATAATTAATAAAAATATAAAATATAAAAAAATACATAATTAATAAAAATATAAACTATAAAAAATACATAACCTTTTAAAAAAAAAATCAGTGTTTCAATACACTGCAAAAAATCTGTTTTATATCTGCGTTTATAAAATACAAATGAAAATATCTAAAGCCATTTTCAAATGACTGATGACCAGCAAGAAAAAATAAAGCCTCAATTCACGTGCGTTGGCAAAAGGAACAAAACCGATTTTATACATAACCCAGATCTGAATCACGAAAATCAATACCAATTTCTAGTTTAATTTCTATATACGCATAAAATCGCAAAAAATATCTTACCTATTTTTATACTTATAAAATCACAATCGGTGTTTCTTCTTTTACGATATTATTCATTCCAAGTATGTCTTCAAAAGATGCAAAACTATTTTTAACTCTTTTTATATAAGACAATAACGACACCCTCCCCCCCAACCCACAGACTACCACCACACGCCTCTCTTATTATTATTATTATTATTATTATTATTATTATTATTATTATTATTATTATTATTATTATTATTATTAAACCAGAATACCACTTGCCGTATGACATCTTATATTAATTCCTCTCGTCTCTCTCTCTCTCTCTCTCTCTCTCTCTCTCTCTCTCTCTCTCTCTCTCTCTCTCTCTCTATGCGCAAACCACATACATTTCCTAAA
>JANJGK010007239.1:0-32423 GCA_039081455.1 Macrobrachium rosenbergii
CAACAATTTAGTATGTTTCTTTAGTTAATTAGTATGTTTCTATTAGTTAATTAGGAAACTTAGCAATGGGATGAATATAATACATATCTAAATGAAACAAAAGCGCCATAATGACAAAGTTGTATTTCTGGATACTGAAATTCGAAAATGCATTATTGAATTTGGTACTGGAATTTTCATACAAAGGACCTTTCTTGGTACCGAACTAAATTTCTTTAAGCACTAACCTTTAAAATTCAAGATAAGATGCTTGAGAACCTTGCTGAAAGTCCGTTCAGTTCGTGTCATTATGTTTATTCATTTACCCGATTATGAGAATAATTGTCATTATTACCCTATTTTTGGTAAAAAATCTGTACCCATCAAACCCTTTCCCCTTGAGAATAAAAACTTTATAGACCACTTTTTTCATCTTAAAACAGAAAGCATATAACGCACCTAAAGAGCATAATGCTTCTTCTACCCTATTTTAGGAAACTTGTCTCAATCCATATATTCTTGATTTATCTTTATGTGTAAAGAACCTTTTTTCCTTTCTAAAATACAATTTTAGTTTCAATAAAACCGTCAGCATTGATGGTCTTTTTCATTTCGATGAATTTTTTACTTAGCTGTAGAATGAGCGAATTCATAATATATATTCATGAGTTTAAATCTCTCTCTCTCTCTCTCTCTCTCTCTCTCTCTCTCTCTCTCTCTCTCTCTCTCTCTCTCTCTCTCTCTCTCTCTCTCTCTCTCTCTCTATATATATATATATATATATATATAATATATAATATATATATATATATATGATGAACGTACCCTATGGTCGAGGAACATATTGACTCTCACGGGGTGTTAGCCACAGAAGTACCTTTTTTATGTAAACATAAAAAAACAGTTCTGTTGAGAGAACCCATTATTTATAAATGTAAAAGTAAAATGATGAACAAAGGCTTAAAAATCTTTCCCCACCGGACAAACATGTTTTGCTGTTTTACAAGCATTGTTTATTTAGCCAGCTGGTATCTCTTCAGTAATCCCGCTGCCTTTTGTCTTCCCTGAAAATATCCAAAATTAGACTTTCCGCTTTAATCTTGATTTTCCATATAGTCAGTAAACCTTTTCCTTCCACTTAAGATAGGGCGCCTTTATCATTTCATACTTTCTACAACATCTTTATTTTAGCATTGTCTCCAGTAATGTTAATTAATAGACAATTTCACAAGACTGTGTTTAAACTGTATTTATAGTTTTTTTTCACTTATACATTTATTTTTAAACAATGTGTGACTGTATCAGTTATTATGTATTGTCTTTTACAGCCTTGAAAAATGGAGCCTATCCCGGATTTATTATGATTATGACTCTCTAGGTGTAACTTACATAAGTCAGGAAAAGATATTTGGCTGAGTACTTGTAATTCCCTTTCTTATATATTTTTCTTATTTCAGTTTATGTTATCTGGTTACTGTATAACTCAGAGACCACAAGTTCCTTTACATTTGTGTGGTACATTACACTGCTGACAGGTGCACTCACTTAACCTATGACTTTGGCCACAATTTGGATACTAATTAAATTTATTTGTAATTACTAATGCCCAGTTTTGTGTCGTTTACAGTACTGTATGACGCGGTGTATAATAAGAATATTGTAACAATATGTTGCAACTAAGTGTAAGTAGTTTGCCATTTCCTTTCACTCCGCTTTTCTGTGGTGAGTATTCTGATAACGATATTCAGTATATTTTCATTGATGAATTTTCAACATGGCAACTTCTTCTTCATGTCACTTCTTTTGACTTTACCAGTGAGATAGATGTTTCTTTATTTAATCTGTGATTCTTTCATTAGCATTATTTGGCAATGCTTTTAGTTTTCTGTAAAAGAAAACTATTGTGCCGGCTTTGTCAGTCCGTCAGCACTTTTTTATCTGTCCGCCCTCAGATCTGTTTAAACTGCTGAGGCTAGAGGGCTGCAAATTGATATTTTGATCATCCACCCTCCGAGTCATGGTTAAAATTAGCTATAATCGTACATCTGGTAACACTATAGGCACCAACGACACAGGCCACCGCCAGGCCTTGGCTAAAAGTTTCATGGGCAGCGGATAAAAGGTTCATGGTCTGTGGCTGAAAGTTTCATACAGCATTATAAGCTGTACAGAAAGCTCGATTGCGCCAAAGAAACTTCGGCGCACTTTTTACTTGTTTGTTGTTATTTATATACAGGTCTGATTTTTCCTGATTTTTCCTTTCTAATCAGCCACAATTTTGTTCTTATCATTTTTTCATAATCTTGCTCATAGCCTTCTTCTGTTATTTGACAGTGACTTGATATGAATATAAGGTTTATGTGCCTTGTTGGCGATGAGATATTACAGTAGGTTTTCGTTGTGCGATCCTTTACCAATGAGGTCGTGAGATCAAATGGGTTTATGATTTTTTATTTATTCTCATAGGCACCTGCCTATGATTTGAGGATTATATTTCATTGTTTCGGCTATTTCAAGTGTGATATTGTTTCTCTTGAAATGCAGACATTTCTGATTCACAAGATTTCATCCAACACTTCAAACTTCATTAAATTATCCAGCACTGCTTGGCATCATAATCTGTATGCATTGGAACTAAAATAAAAATCTCTTTGATTATCTATCAGAGTTCAGTATATACTTTTATCACAGCGTTTATGATGTCAGAGTTTACAACAGTCCACTGGAACCAGCAACTTTCTCATTTCGCTTTACCAACATTACAGGATTCTTCAGTCACTACTTAACAAATTCATTCTTTGACTCTGTATCACTTTATATCTCACTATGTACTTTACTTTCGTGCTCTCTGTTTTCCATTTTTTCCTTACTGCATTCCATTTTCTTTCTAATATTTGCTCAAGCGGAATGCACTTAAACCTAGAAATTTCTTAATTTCGAAGTTAATTTTACATTCTGCCCTTTTGGTTGTCAATTTCCGTTCCCCAAACAAAACCAGATACGGCAGGTGATGGCAAAGATGAGTATCTGTCCACAACAAGTGTGGGTTTACTGAAAAAAAAAAAAAAAAAAAAAAAAAAAAAAAAAAAAAAATATATATATATATATATATATATATATATATATATATATATATATATATATATATATATATATATACATATATATATATATATATATATATATATATATATATATATATATATATATATATATATATATATATATATATATATATATACATACACAAAAATAAATAAAATCACCGTGACAATATAATTGCCTGTAATTGACCGTATAATAGGATTTGACCATTGTTTAATTGACTACATAATTGACACTCACAGATCGAAAGGAGGTCTCAAACTGAAATACAAAACATGGACTGGGAGTGACATTGCAATACGAAAAGATAAAAATTGAATGCACCTTGACTAAGAAAAAGTTTGCAAAAACCATTTGACACACTGGACAGGAGATGACAACAGAATCCATGTGAGCATTGATCGACATATCACCGAGGCTCACTCTACGCTGCTGTCCATTTTCTCTGATGGGGAATAAAATGCTGAACGCTCATACCCGGTGCCGGACCGGCCCCCAGCCCCATCGTTCTTTTCGTCGGCTGGCTTCAGTGCCGCTCACTCTAGGGAAGCGAGTCAGTTGCCGTTGAGCTGCCGTGAGTTTGTGACCCCGTAGTAGCTAGCGTCAGTGCCAGTCACACGTGTTTTCTTTCTGGACGGCCCCTTCCTCTGGCGTTTGGCTGCTAATCCACGGCACAGCCACTCCATTGTTAGATCATGTGACGTACTTTGTACTGATACTTTTGCAGCTAAAGCGAGTTGGAAAAACAAAACTTGTCGCTTCCAGTGAGCATTTCTTGCTAAAGTTTGCCAGCGTGGTGGAATTTGGAAATGCTGAAATAATGGAAAAGTCTTTAATCTTATGACAAAATAAGGATTTTTTCATGGATCGGTACTCGAAAGCTAATTACCATCCTAAGTTATCGAAGATGTTTGAAAAAATTCGTATTACTGTGTTGTTACATCTTTTGGTTACCGCATCTCTGACAGGTAAGTCCCTAATTCCGAATACATTTCCGAAAATGTATGATTAGTAAAAGAGGCACGTGATCATAAAAGAAAAGCGCGCTCCCTGGCTTTTGTAATAAATTTGTCAGAATGAAAAATTAGTTAACAGTAACCAATCGGGTGTTGATATTTCACGCGCACACACACACACACACCCACACACACACACTTTCAGTTCAATAAAATGTGATAGTTCATTGAAAAAAATCTTGTTATTTCCTTTCTTTACGTATCATTACATTTTCATGTTATTAGTATTTTTGCATTGTATGTACTACTGTACAGTTTTCTACTTATCAATGACTATTGTTAAGTCGTGCCTTACCTCTTCCAAGAACACATGGCATTTTTTTTCTACTTTATGCATGACTACAGTCGTTTTGATGTTGGTGTTCACTTTTAAGGCAAAATATGAAATAAAATTATGTTGCAGACGGCTAGTTCGAATACCTTGCAAGTGTGCATATGAGACGTAGAAAATTCTGCATATATATATATATATATATATATATATATATATATATATATATATATATATATATATATATATATATATATATATATATATATATATATATATATATATATATATATATATATAGACACATGCACACATATGTGATGAAACACACACGCACATACACACACATTTTATATATATATATATATATATATATATATATATATATATATATATATATATATATATATATATATATATATATATATATCAGAATTTTCAGCATCTTATAAGCTCACTTATAAAGTAACGAAACTAGTTATCTGCAACAGAATCTTATTCTATATTTAGCCTCAAAAGTGAAAACCAAAATCCAAATTGCTGAAGTCATGTTCCTTCAAGAGGAAATGCACTACTTAACAATAGTCGAAAGTAAGGAAAAAACTTTTCCGTAGTACAAATGATAAATAAAATAGGCATAATGTAATGATTTGGGAAGAAATAAAATTACTACATTTTATTAAAAGAAATATTACATTTTATTTACATAGAAGTGCTATAATGTACAGACGATGGAAAAGGTTCTAGAACTCACAGAGCAATCAGAAGTCATACTAAGTAAGTGTAACATCCAGCTGATGTGTAAGGCGATTAAAGGGCTTTGTAGGGATTATCATCAAACGATAAGTAGCTAACGGAACAGAGCTACTTGAGTTATTAAGATTTAATGGATAGTTGTTTAATGAAGAGGAAGTCGACAAAAGGTAGGAAACATGTATTTGATGATTAGGCAATAATCTTCAAAAGACGCGATATTAAATGAATGATAATTAAAGTGTTTAACTAATAATGGGGAGATTTTTCTAAGTAGAACCGGTGCAGTGTTAGATACCTCTATGGCAGTCGATGTGGACCCCCCAAAAAAGTTCGTTACCATGTATTTCGTCCCGTTTTAAACTTATTTAGTTTCATTAACACTAAAAGAAATGCCTCAGTAACCTGATGCAATGCACTGAGGAAAAATTTCCTTTTTTCCCTCCACCAACAGCAGTATTAATAGGAGATACTTTACAAGTTTTGTTAGCAGAGAATAGCGAGGATCTATGTGAAATGTATTTACAAGAATGGCATTTACAACGAGGAAAAGAATAATAATATTAATAGTTTAAATGTTTTGGTAGCCAATTCCAACTAAATCAAACACGCTCATGGGGTTAATGAACCTTGCCAGCTCCTACGGCTGTTCACCAACAGAGGCAGAGAACAGTTAAAGCAGTTTTACATTGTTGATTGGTGTTTGCCTCAGTTAATGATACTGAAACACAACAAGTGTCCAACGCAACACATAAGTTATCTTAAGGAATTTTGCGACAGACAAATAATAGGGAAATATGCTTATGTTTAATTTTGTTGTGTTTTAAGTAAACACCTTTTCAATTACCGTTAATTATATTTCGCAAGAAATGCCATTCATTTCATAGTCAGTATCAACCTCTTTTTTAAACAAAATTCTTGAAATTATTTTAATAAATTAAATAAATAAACACCGGTAAGTGAATAGGAATGTAGGCTTAAATGATCAACTGATTAAATGTTAACAAACTCGAATCAGATTAGAGCAGCCAGTGATAATGAGTAATTACGAGCAATGAATAATTTGCACGAACAGGTAACTTCAAAGTGCAAGGATGACATCTCTGATACCCATACCCTGCCAAGTCTTATGAGAATCATTGCAATGCGCGGCAAGTCTGACTTGACTGGATCAGTGAGCTAAATGCGCATACAAGACCTATACATGATAAGACATGAAAATCCATTTGCTGAGTCTACAGCTTTCAGGATGAGGAGACCTCGCTAACGATGTCGCATAGAGGATAAGAAATAGTTGGTCGTCGGTAATAAAGTCACAGAGAAAAAAAAAGTAACAGAAAAAAACCACAATTTTGGCTAAAAAAAAAATCACAGGGAAAAAGTCACATTAATTTATGGTGGCAATTAAAGCAATTAAATTAATAAAACAGAAAATATTTTGGATCTTTCCTAGACAGTAACCCCCAAGGGTTTTCGGGGGCCGTTATCTAGGACTAATATTTATTTGGATCATTATCTTAATGATATTTACGTCTTTTGTTTATACTTTTACGGCTACCCCCAACGGCCTTGTACTAAACACGCCGGAAAGGTGGATACATACCCGGTTAAAACCCGGAGTGGGGGAGGGGGGACGGGCGGTCACTATCTAGGAAAGATTAATGTGCCTTTTTTTCTGTGAATTTTTTTTTTTTTTTACTATTTTACCTGTGACTTTTTTACACGGATTCGAAATATTTGAGTAGGCAAGAGGAAAAAGTTTTGAACATGTATCATTCAGGTATATCGAAGATAAAAGAGTCGAAAATATCAGAGCTCTTGTCATCCACAAGGCTTAGAAATGTTGTTTTCAAATTGGAAGGGTTTGTCCTAATACAGATATAATTTTGCTGATTTAGTACAGAATCTGCCTCTAACCCTCCAGGAAAAGGTTACAATGGTATACGTGTGCATCGTATTTTCAGCATGTTGAGAAACGCATATAAAAATTTTTAAGATTTTTGTTTATTTTTGTACATGAATGATACAGCGTATTTGTTATCTTAGTTTATCATCTATAATTCATATTCCAACAACGATTTTACTATAAAATCACATGTACATACATTGTACATCATAAGTACACGGGGTTTCCGAGTAGTTACCGAGACACCAATAATTTTGGTGACCACTTGAAAATACACTGATGTACTCAATTGCGTACATGTAATTGTATGATACAATACTTTTTTAAATGTAATTATTACAGATGAATAACTAAAATACATTGTAAGTGATAAAAAGGATTTAGGATGAGAAACACCCTTCTGCTTCTTGTATGACTTGCGAGAATAGACTTCATAATAGCCGTGTTGAGATCAGGAAATTCGACAGAAACTTGAAGATATCAAAAAGAATATACTGAAATATTAGCTATCAAAATTCTTAAGCAATTTCTATTTATATGAAATGTTATAGCTAATTAATCTGATAAACACTTGCATATATATATATATATATATATATATATATATATATATATATATATATATATATATATATATATATATATATATATATATATATATATATATATACACATATATATATATATATATATATATATATATATATATATATATATATATATATATATATATATATATATATATATATATATATATATATATATATATATACATATATATATATATATATATATATATATATATATATATATATATATATATATATATATATATATATATATAATACATCCTCTGCTCAAGTCTACAAGCTTATTTTGAACCTGAGTAAAGTTTGGGATACTTTATCTATATCTTTGATAATTAACACCACATATCAAATTAATTGCCTGGTCTTGATTAAACCATTAGGGTGTTCATAATGGTAATAATCTAAGGAGCCCCGGGACTGCTTTCATCAATGCTCTTATATTAAATCACCGAACAGAAGTTCCATCCCCCTACCAGTCTTATTCCTATGTACAGTACGTTGCATTGATGGAGAGAGTGAGAGAAGGAGAGAGAGTTGCAGACTACCTCGCCGAGGACTTCGCGTTTCGATGGTATACATTTTGGTGGAGAAATGGGCACTTATTTCTGGTGTCTTTCTCTCTTCCTCTTTCCACCCTTTACTATCGCATAGGTACCTACGCGATTTCTCGAGTGACAAGAGAAATACTTTATTTTAATCAATGCGCTTGTACCGTCCGTCCCTCCACGTACGATTCCAGAATCGAATACTGGCCGCCCGGTTTGTGAGCTTGCGCGTAGCCATCATGCCACGCGGCCAGAGCGACGAGACCAGAGAAAGAAAGATGTTACCGAATGTTTGGGGACATTTACAGTATAGCCGTCACCTATAATACGCAGACATCAGACGTTCAAAGAGCCCGAAAGGTCATTGATTTTACAAACAAGATTTCACTGGAGACAATGTCATTATGTAAAAATAGGTAAATATAGAACCAGAAGAATGGAATTTAATAAAAGTATGATAAAAGTAACAAATTAGGTTAGGGCAATAATAAATTTAACCAGGTCACACGTGGGAGATGGTTCCGTACCCACAGTAAAAGGATGGAGAACTTTTTTTTTTTTTTTTTTGGTTTTGGATAGTGTGGGACTTTGACTTCTCAACAAAACATGGTATTACGCCCAAAGGAGCGAGGAACACTCATTACAGTGGAAACACAGACACTTAATGTGATCATAGTTCTTTGTTGTTTAAACATTGATGTCTGAAATAATTTTTGCATTTCTGTGAAGTGAACTAAATCTCTAGAGGAAACCAAATGCTAAATACAGCCGTTATTTACGCAAGATAACGGTATTCCAGTGATGGCGCGAGTAACGATAAGAAAAATTGAAGCATTAATATTTCTGCCTTAAGATACAGAAGGCACTGCTAGTAAATCAAAGTTTTCTTTCACCGAAATATGCTTTTTGTTTATGTGCGGGAGAAAAAGGAGTCAAAAGTTACAACTATCAATATATTTAGAGTCTTTGAGTGTTCTGTTATCGAGTCCTAAATGGAAACTACTTATCAGTCCAATTAAGAGATAAAACACTTATTTTGGTAAAATTAGCACTTGCTCCCAGTGACCAACTGGGCATGTCTCTTAGTGCTAGTTGCCATTTTAATAAGCATTAGGAGTGAGCAAATGCCAGGTTCTAAACTTGCCACTCTGTAATCTGATGTGATACCTTATTTAAAAGAAAAATACCTTTCTTCTTTTAAAAACTACAAAAAATAATAAAAATAATGTTCCATGGGTACTACAAGGTGAATCCTAGACATGATTAGGTTTATGTTCACAAAAAAACAATCTTATCAACTGTTTATTAGCAGCCACTGTGAGAATCAAGTATATGCACTCCAGTAGAAAAGGTAGATTATATTATGTAAAATCTAACCAAGTCAAGGGCAACATTAGAAATAATCAAATCCTTACCATTTAACCAAGGCAATCTGTCCTTAACGGTTATAAATTTCTCCATCAGCTGCCACATATCATCTTCACTTTTATTCACCCGATTTTAAAAAGTCTTAAGACAATTTACAGTCTGCTTTTAACACATGAAGAGAGAAAATCGATGCATTTCTGTAAAATTATATTTCTTATCACATTGTCTTTGAATACTAGTATTCTAAACGTTATAAGTTTATGTACTGGATGGACGATGCACTTCTCAGCACTAATATGCATTGTTTCTCTATCAAGTTACTTAATACCAGATCTAAAGTATAGTGTGCCCAGTTAAAGCTGTTGTACAAGAAATATGATTAACTGTTCAATGTGAATCCAATAAGTCATTAGAGACGAATTTCCGGTTCCTTCATATATAGTTTAAGTCCCTGAAGATTAGCATACACCTTTTCCAGATGTATGCTAAATTCACCTCTAGATATGCTAACACTTACCCGTGGAGGTCAATGAACAACAAGAAAAGAGATTCTCTGTTCCAAGTACTTGAAGTTAATCTCAGTATATAATAAAAATTAATTGCCTGAGGTATCTTAATGAATTTAAGAGCAACTACTGAGACCAAAACGTCCAACGCCTCCCGCAAGCGAAACCTCTCTCGGAACACTAAAAAATTATAAGTAGGAGAAGTTATTTCAGCTATCTTAGCAGTACCAAAGTCATTTAACCATGTTTCAGCAACAGACAGCATACCATTAATTAATAAACTCTCTAATTTGCAATGTTTTATTACCAACTCTTTGGATATATACAAAGTGATTTTTCATGATAAGTATTTGCTGGGCGTTTATCACAATTTGTCATAGCTTGCAAATTTGCTCAACTCTGTTGCCTTATTTTTGTCAAATGATACTTACACCAAAGATGAGAAATGCTTGATTTTTGCTGAGTGTAATTCATTATTTTAATCTGTCAATTTTGATTCTTTTTAGATTATTACAGTAAATTAAAACGAATAAATTTGAAAATAACTCAAAATTGGTATCCTAGTTACAATCAAAGTTTACACTGAGCAGTAAAAGAAAAATATCGCGAAATGAGTTCTTTACGAGGGATAAAAAATACACCTGCATGTATTTTAAGTATTTTGCTGTACAGTAACTGCATAAAAAGCAGTATTTATTATCACTAAAAGGTAGTTAGTCACAGTTTTACATAGTGCAGAATAAGTATTTATGTGCTCTCGCGAAGATTTTTTTTATCAATATTTCTTTTCATAAAAGTATACAATACAATTACACCAGAATAAGTATTCTTTCATAAAAAAACTAACTTTGCTGAGACCACTTGGAGGAAATCCTAGCTAAACGTAAACCTGGTCAGTGTGAGTTCGGTGTACTGTGGTGTTACACAAACTTAAATTATGTACCAAACTGGATACGTGAAACATTTTATCAAATAGAGATTATTATTCTGATAACTTGGGATCACCATAAACGTGGGGAAACTAGATGTTATTGCCCGCACTTTCATTATTGTTATTTACAGTTCACTCTTTTCCACCAGGTCTCTTCGAAAGAATCGGTAGGAACTTATCATATGGTCCTCTAATAATTATTTTATCCAGATGATTTCGACACAAAGCTATTTTATAGATCGCCAAGTCAAAAAATCAAATAAATAGGATAGAGTTTTCTATGTAAAAGAAACAATTCCAAACAAAAGTTTATTATAATTTCCTACCTCTCGACAAAACAGTAAAGCTGGATTTGACACTTTGAGCCATTAAGTGACGTTCGTATCTGAGGTGAATAGAAAGGAATACCAGAATTCAGTCTGAAACTTTATTTTTAAAAAGATGTTTTTAATAATAATAATAATAATAATAATAATAATAATAATAATAATAATAATAATAATAATAATAATAATAATAATAACTTTTGAATGCTATGGTCGAATTCAAGTGGATTGTTTTCTCTGAAGATTTGCAATTTTTTTTTGTAATTTGGAGCATCGACCTTTGAGGTAATCAAAATATTTGCCGATATATTGAATTTTATTAAGTGTCATAGATAATTAGACATTTTGAATGTATTGTTATTATTATTTTTATTATTTCGTTTAAAAGAATGGTACTTTGTATGCCACTGAGCTTATGTTATGCCTTCTCAACTTGGCATATAAGTCTCTTCGTTTCAGCAAGTAAATTATAAGGCATCTGTCCGAAGTTTATTTATTATCCCAACGTTTCGGTAGTCCTCGCTACCATTTAAAGGGGTGACTGGTACCAGAGGTACATGCAGGGAATACTGATTCCCGAAAACAGGTTTACAAAGAAGGTGGGTGATTTTTGATCGGATGGTCATATTCAGGGAGCTCTCTTAAGGCTGTGATTCTGGCTGACTGACGGACGCTGATTGATTAGCGACAGGAGGCTATGCCTGTGGCTCTAGGGGGAGGATGGCTGTAGCATTGTTTCAGAGGCGCACCTCATTGTTCTTCTGATGGTGGTTGGCAGGAGAGTGTTTCCTGAGAGTCACACTGAGAGTAGGTTTCCACTGAAGAATTAAGAGGTGACTCCTTGTAGTGGAGTTGGTGATGGTCCATGTTACCATCTATGATTGCGTCTGTTGGCATTAGGGGGCACTGGCATATTTGCTCATGTAGTGTTGGTAAACCACACGTTCATGCAGACGGATAGCAATCCTTTTAGAGTATGGAGTCATTATCATACCAGTATAAGAATGGTGGCATCCATTCTCGGGGCACAGTCTTTGGTAGACCACTCCTCTCCTCTTCATGGGATCGTTGCTGATGGAGGGGTTGTTCTTCGTGAGGAACTGGGTAGTCCTCTGTTCCTTATTATAAATTATAAGGTCGACCATTGTGTCTACTTTGGCAAGGGTTACATGAATCTGAATGATGCTCAGGGCTGCCTTGTCCTTCTTATACTCCAAATTTACACATCCGCAGTAGAAAAATTTTATGGTCCACCCTTACAGGGGGCATGACTCTCCTTCTGATACTGCCTGTCAGTGCTGTTATTTGACACCATTGCAAGTTGAAGGTAAGATATCCATTGTTAGCTAGTGTCTGGGTGATATACACAAGTTCATTGGAGGTGGTACTCCATGAAGTGCTGTGGGGGAGGCCACAGCCAAAATTGGCATTTATGACTGATTTTGAATTTTTCTGGGCACACTCCATTGCCAGTGAGGCAGAGTTCAATGTTGAATGGTTTCCTGTAGACCTTCGCATCGAAACCATGGGGAATGCTGGTAATGCAGATATCCAAGAAGGGCATGGTGTTATCAAAGGTTCTCTCATACATGAAGTGGATGACTAATTCTTCTTCAAAAGTTCATCACATCTTTGATGAAGGTGTTATCTAATATACAAGTATCTTACGTACAGGGCAGGTTTTGGGATCCTGCTGAAGAAGTGCTGCCCAATAACTCCCATATAGAAGTTGGTGAACAACACAGCAAAGGGAAACCCCATGGTAACCCCATCAATCTGAGTCCATACCCATCCCTGTTGACCAACAGAAGGGAGCCTCCTTCATGCAGACCTCCAGCAGGCAGTGGAGGGACCATTCTGGGCTGTTTAAGGTCAGGGTTGATTCATCCCTTTAGACTTTGTTAAGATCAACTATGTGGTTTCGTCGATGGGCACGTTGTGAAGAGAATCCCTACATCCAGTGATACTATGATACCTTGGGATGACACAGTGAGTAGCCTGTCAAAAAACCCTATGAAAGATATAATGCAAAATTCATTAGGGATGTAAGGTGTTAATGTTTTAGCCAGTTAGCAATTCGACTTGGGCATTGGCAGTGGAGAGTTCCCAGATAAATTCAAACCATTGGTCATAAATGACTAGATTGGCCATGCCGTCTCCCACTGTTGTTCCTGGAGTGCTGCCTCCGACAAACTTGAAGACATCACCCAGAAACTAATTCACAAGAGATATTCTTACCATCAAGTCAAAGCTATGGGATGGTGTCGACAGGTGGTATCAGCAGGAGAGTTATGCCCTAGGAGGGAACAAGGATAAAAAAATTGCTCTGAAGGGGATACATGAATATGAAGTATAAGAAGGACAAGGCAGCCCTAGAAAACATCATTTGGGCTCATGTCATCCCTGCCAAAGTAGACACGAGTCAATCTCACACTCTGTTATAAGGATCAGATGACTGCTAAGTACCTCAGGAGGAACAGGACCTCCATCAGCAGTGATCTGATGAAGAGGTGTGGAGTGGTCAACCAAATACTGTTTGCTGAGAATGGATGCCACCATTCTTACATTGTTATGATGACTCTCCTCACTAAGAGGATTGCCATCCATCTAAATTAACTTCCAGGTATGATGTCCTTGCCTACACAGTTAGGGTAGAAGAAACTCTTTAGCCTTGGCAGGCTACTCTTTTAGGAAGAGGATACTCTGAAATCAAACCAGCAGGTAGGTAGAAGGGACCCTTAGTTGTGGTAGGCAACCCTTTAAGAGAAGGTTACTGTGAATACAAACCTTGTTCTCCAACCTTGGACTGTGCCATATCCATTATACTGTAGCAGTCCATGGTCTTAGATGTGAGTTCCCTTGCTTGGGGGTAAAATCAGTCATTTTTATTTTTTTTTTATTTCCTGTGTGTTTTTTTTTTTTTTTTTTTTTTTTTTTTTTAAGTGCTTAGGACAGGCTGATGAGAAAGCAAAAGTTGCTTGGTGGATTATCAGGAAAGTGCCTTCGGCTTTTCCTTCTCAGCTTTTTATAATTTTTAAATTCACCCTGACTGTCCTCCCCCTCCCCCCCCCCCCACCTTGTTGTGGCAAACCTTGTGTGTTTCTTGTCTTTCAAGGTGTGCCAGCTCCACCCTGTCGATCAGTTGTTTCTGGCGCTTTATTCAGTGATATGTGGTCAGGCTTATTTATACATTCAACAGAGTATTTGTAAATAATGTAAGTACTGTTGTTGTTGATGATATTTTTTTTATTGTATATAGTTCTGTTGATTTTTACAATGTTACTGTTGTTGTGAGCCTATTTATTTTTTTTTTTTTTACTGATTTTATGTTGTTAATTTTAATTCTTTCGGGAGACATTGAGCTGTACCCAGATCCTGTTACTCATTACAGTAAGAAAAATTTCAAAGTACTTTACTAAAAAATTCAGTCTTCAGGTCAAAGTTTTTTTTATCTCCAGAATTGTGCCCATAACTACGATTTGATTTTTTTTTCTGAGACACTTGCAAAGATTGAGTTTTTAATCCCAAGGTCTGATGACCTTGACTTTATTCATCATTGTAGCATCCCATATGTCTGTATACACTAAGTCCAGATGACCTATTTATCATCTGAAAAAGTTGGAGTGTAGTTGCCATGAAGTTCTTTGTTTTAAATTTTTTAGTAAGTTCTCGAATGTTTACATATTTGCTGTTTACTGCAATCCAAATATTGATAATTCTATATATGAATGTCTCTTTGAAAGCATTAGTATGGCTCAGCCACAGGATTCAAAAGCTTCATTCATAATTTGTGGAGACTGTAATGCAAAGCACAGCAAGTGGCTAAACCCAAATTCCATAGATCAGCATGGCTGGTATGCTCTTGAGTTCTGTGTATCCTCTGATTTTGTCCAGTTATTACCCACTCATGTTACTGGTAATAGATTAGACCTCGTATTCACAGATATTCCAGCTATTGTCAAGTCCAAGGTCTGTAAATATATAGGCACTTACAATGAACATGGCTGTCAATCAACATATTCCTAATACCACCATTGGAAAAATGGTCTGACTGAAATCTACGCCAATTGTGATCGCATTATTGAAGCTTGTCAGACACTTAATATTTCAGATGCTATATCAGATCCTGATCCCAAGAAGTTAAATGAAATACTGATGGCTATTTTAATAAGGTATGTTCCCAGAAAGCTCGTCAAATTCAGTGCAAATGACAAGCCATAGTTTGATGATACATGTAGAAGAGTTTATGATGGCAAAAGGACCAAATTAAATAGTTGGAGACTGAATCATTCAAATGAAAATTACACCATTTTGTTTTGTCTTGCCATGCTGTGAATAGAACTTACCATGCAGCCAAGAGAAATTACAATAATTCCTAGAAGAGGAAACTTGAAGGAATTACTCAGCCTCATCTGTGCTGGACCAAATTGGCATCATCTACCTTTGTGTCAGGCTCATCTTCCATTCCACCACTACTAAGAGATGATGATAGATTAGTTACTGGCCCTAGGGAAAAGGCTGAACTGCTTAATCGAGCTTTTGAAGCTAGGCATTCAGCTGAGGATATCACTGTCCCTGATACTTGTTGTCCTGAACCGATTAAAAAATTTGTATTTCACTCTAGGGATGTTAAGAAAATTCTGGATAATCTTGGAGGCTGGGGTGGAGAAGATCCTGATGGTTTCTTCCCTTTGTTTTTTACAATAGTTTCTAGTGTGTTGTTCCCCAAAGATGATTAGATTCTATAGATTTTTATGTCAATGTAGTATCTTTGCAGATGAGTGCAAGCTTAGTAATACAGAGCCTCTTCCAAAGGATGGCAAATCTGCAGACTGCAATAACTACAGGCTAATTTCTATTCTTCCTGTTCTCTCCAAACTTGCAGAAAAACTTAATTTTAAACTACTATCTAAGTATGTGGAATCTAAAGGATTATTAGCTGATAGTCAGTATGTATATAGGAACCAGTTAGGTACCTCCGATGCTCTTTTAGATTTGACATACCATTTGTAGAACCTTGATAAGGGTTTTGAGGGCAAAGTAAACAAATAGATGTTAGTGCTGCTTTTGATTTAGTAAGTTGCAAGGCACTTACTTTTGAACTTCAGAATCTTGGAGTGGCTGGGTATGTTTTAGGATGACCTCTAGACTTCCTTACAGGTAGGCAGCAATGAGTTGCTGGCGATGGGATCTTTAGTGAACCAAGACCTATTGTGTCTGGAGTACCACCGGGTAGTGTTCTTGGTCCACTGTTATTTTTAGGTTATACATATGATATGGATGTTGGCCTTGAAAACAAGATTTTTCAGTATGCCGATGCTGCGGCATTTGTTGGTTTAGTAAAGTCTTCTCATATGAGGAATGAAGCTGCCCTTATTTTCATTCAGGACATGGAGCAGATTAGTGAATGGTGTAGTCGGTGGTGTATGAGGCTGAACTCCAATAAAGAAAACGCCCCACCCCATCCTCCCCTTCTGGTGGATGGGATTGTGCTGAAGAAGTCTGAAGCTTCAACTATTCTAGGTGCAACTTTTGACCCACATCTTGGTTTTGAGAAATATTTAATAAAAGTTTCAGCAAATGCCACACGGAAGTAAAATATTGTTTGAAAGGCCTCATACATTTATAACAGTGATAAAATCAATACAACTTGTTTAATTCATTGTCCTTCCTTTACTAGAATACTTTTCTCCGGTGTGGATGTCTGCTTCTGCCAGAGATTTATCTCTTTTAGACAGAGTGGATCATGGTGGTAGGTTTGTTTCCTAATATTAGCAGTTATGACTTGAACCATCAAATGATGACCTATTGTTTGTTCATTGTTCATAAGTTGTATTCTAACAGAGTTCTTTCACATTTACAATTGGTCCCTGATCCTCTTTTCTTACCAGGAGCAACCAGATTCGCTGAATAGCGGCATAAATATGCAGTGAATGTGCTTCGCTGTCGAACTTCTCAGTTCCAGAGGCCCCTTATCCTCACGCCACTGGACAGTGTGACAGCCTCCCTTAAGATGTCGTGCAATTGGAACTTCAGAAGTTCAAGCGAAGATGCAATGCATTACAACCCTAATACAATTCTCCCTGTATTTTAATAATTTACTCACATTTCTATTTATTTATTTTTTAATTTATCTGTTTTTCTAATAACTGATCTCCTCTTTCTGTGTTTCCCATTACCTTCTGTTACCCTTTTCGAATGAACACCATATTCTGTGGAAGCTTGAATTTCAAGTTAATGGCCTCTATGGACTTGTTCCATATGAATAGGATTCATGTTCTGAATAATAATAATAATAATAATAATAATAATAATAATAATAATATCTGAAGGGGCAGTATACCAACACTGCATAAAGTTACACGGCAACGCCCCAAAACACCAACAGATCGTGATGAATACCACAATCCGCGATGAAGACGTGGACCACCACCGGCTTCACTTCCTCTATAATGGGGCCCTCATCATTCATCAGTGGAAACCTACTCTCATGGCCACTCAGGAGCCTTTCCTTCTGCCGACCACCATCAGGAGAACAAGGAGCACCCTTGAGACAACGCTACGGCCGCCCTCCTCCTCGAGCCACAATCAGATCCACCCCGGCGCCAACCAATCAACGGCCCCCGTTGGTTAGCCAGACTCACAGCAAATAGGAGAGCGCCCGAATATGACCAACCAATCAAATATAGGCTCCCCGCTTTGCAAAGCCGTTTCTTGGTTAAATATTCTATGCATGTACTTCTAGCGCCATTCATCCCTTTTAAATGGTAGCCAGACTACAACGGCGATGGGATAATGAATGAACTTCGGACAGGTACTTTACAATTTCATGATGAAACGAAGAAACTGACGCACCAAGTTGAAAAGGAGCAATATAAACTCAAGGACGCACAGAGTGCCATTCTTTTTAACGCAGTTAAACTCAAAGAGAATCTTCATCCAGCGTATTATTATTATTATTATTATTATTATTATTATTATTATTATTATTATTATTATTATTATTATTATTATTATTATTATATTTGCATCAGCCAAACAGCAGCCAAGATTTAAAATAATCTCATACGGATGAAATGGTTTTAGATTTGACGTTGATGTGGAGTCTTTTTATGGTCACATAAGTGAAATATACATTTCCTCTGAATCTGGCTTTAATTGTATTTGTACTCTATTTATCGAGTACCGGATTTAGTTGACCTGTAGGTAATTTTATCATTATCAAAAAAATTTGTTTTACATTATATAACAAAAATTTTTCTACCCATTTCTTCCCCCTTACCTGTGTGTGTGTGTGTGTATAATGTTCGTTTGCTCGAGAGTCTCTGGATTTCGGAATGAGCTGCTATTAAATCTAGAGAGAGAGAGAGAGAGAGAGAGAGAGAGAGAGAGAGAGACAGACAGACAGACAGACAGACAGACAAACAGAGAGAACTCTATCTATATTCATGCCTTTATTCCTTGAAGAATGTTTAAGTCACATAGCCAATAGTCTTAAGGATAAACTTTAATAAGCTGGAAGATATTTTCAGGATCTTAATGCAAATTCAGGGTCCCAAAATATTAAGTAGTTTACTGGTCATATCTGCATTTGAAGTAGAGGCGTAAGATAATAGAACCATTTCGATTTCTGTCTCTGAGGATTTCGTATTATTTATGTGCAGAATTCTATAATTATGTGATGACAAGAACACCAATATAAGATAAATATGAAGCTCTGTAAAAAAAAAAATATAAGCCATATAATATACTATTTTTTTTTCTTTTGGTTATCTCAATTTAAAGGTAAAATTAAACCATTTTTCGTTCAAATTTCCCCGGGAGATATTCCAGCAAAGAGAGATTTCAGCTAAATTTTGATTATTCTTAATACCTTGTTTTTAAAAACTTGAAATCCTTCCTCAGCTTAATAAATTAAGTATCTGAACTTATTGTAAACCATAAAGAAAAAAGGTGATTAATGAAAATGAAAATGTTAACTTTGAAAATTATCTAGTTACCGAAAAATTCAATGAGAAAAACTGAAATCGTCGATTAATTCCTACAGTTCATAAAAACATTTCATTACCATGCAAAGTTTAATCATTTAATGGCCTTAAATTTAGAATAAACTCTCAAAGGCTATTCATGTGAAAGGGGATGGTCCTGATTCCCATGAAAATAAATAATCTGGGTTTAAAGGAAGGATTCATTTGAGATTTAACGGTAATCTTCCATCCGCTTAATTGATGAAGGGAGAGAATATTCTATTCATCTGAAAATCGTTTATGTGCTTTCTGTAATTGTATTCAAGAAAAACAATATAATACTTTAATATGACGGTAAATAAACAAGCTTTAAGTTTTGTAATATAAGTTAGCGTATTATTTCATAAAAAAATATTTGTAATCCAGTAATTCCTAAAAATAAAAAAAAAAATATGATCGAATCATCTTAAATACGGGTATCAACTTTGGCATTTTATTTTCCGTTGCGTAGAGCCAAATCTAATATGATCAATTCTTAATATTTAAAGCATGATTGTTATCTATACTGACTACAACTACTACTACTACTACTACTACTACTACTACTACTACTACTACTAATAATAATAATAATAATAATAATAATAATAATAATAATAATAATAATAATAATAATTGACTTCTCTCTGATCTAATAAGCAGATACCGCCTCGTAGGGTTGATACTAGCTAATGTAGGAGCCCTTGAATGTAAACATTGAGGCATTTGACTTACATTGTTTCATCAGAATCACAGAAAAATAAGTTTTAACGATTTAAAATGGCCTGTGGCTGCAAGCTAAGTCAAGGTTAAAATTGTCTGAAAAATAACCACCACCTCCAAGGTCAATATCTGAGAAGTTTCATCACATTAACAGAATAATAAAATGGATCTGCGACCTAGGAGGAAGTTAAAAGGAAAATTATTTTTGCAAATAATCACCCATCCCACAATACTTAGCTATCAGGTTGCATTTAAATAAAATGTTAATAATTGAACTGGGAACAATACTACAAATTCTTATGCTACCTACCTATCAGGTTTGATCAAAATCAGAGTAAGACTCATTTTGACCTGTAAAGTGACACCTGACCTTGTAAAATAGAGCAAGGTAAAAAAGTTTTAATATCATTCAGCACACTGTTTATTTCTCTAACTATCTTGGTTTCTTAGAAATAAAGGAAAAATTCTTAAGACTTTGATATTTTCATTTACCTATGTACGTGGAAAATATGTCAAGGTAAAAAATTAATATGTGGAGACAATCATCACAACAAAAATAACAAAAGCAGAATAAACAAACAACGAAAAAACATGCTCTAGTTGATAACAGGAGGAAAAGAAACATTGAGTGATTTTTATGCTTTTATTTTCTTCCTGTTCAGAGAAACAGTACGAAATACTGCCCTAAGCTGACAACTCCTGCTTTCATTTTCAGAATGCCCATGAGTTGTGAATTTCATTCCATTGGCCATTTTATATATCTTCCATTTTCTGATCTCGTTCAGCGTCAGTTTTATACAGCCACGGGGTCCCCGCTAATCCTTTTTTCCTTCTTTCAATCTGGGGATTTTCAGCAATCCTTCTCCCGCAGGCCTTAAGACGTGATACCCTGTTTGACCTTTAGACCAGATGTAATACGTCTAACTCTTTTAGAACACTAATTTACTCTTTTAGAAATTCTTTATATCACTGCTATACCTACCGCTGATTTTCTGTCTTTTACGTTGACTGCTCTCCTGTATTCCGCGATACATAAAACCATGTTTCTCCCAGTCTTCCATAGCTAACTATGGCCTCGATTACAATATATCTAAGTGTGATAAAGAGCTTAGGCTCATAATATTAGCTCATCATGTATCTGGTTTGGTTTTGTCTCTCCCTTCGCTCTCAGGTCGTTTTTAAACTCTTCTTTGTTTTAAAAGTTGACTCCCTCGCTTAGCTTTATGAAAGATTTTTATTTTTAATCTAGCCCGCAGCATGTACGAGGCCTCAAGATATTATGAACCTTTCTAGGCATCAATGAGATGTCGAATGTTAGGAACCATAGTAACTCCAAGGTGGAAGTAACCCTTAAGTTTTGTAACTGATCTGCCAAGCATTGCGTGTTTCGTCCAGTCCTTAATTTCTCTCACAAGATTCGAGAATACTGAAAATTTCTTTGAATTTATGCTGTAGCAAAATGGATCCAATTTGCATACCCACTTGATCATACTCAAGAAATGTAGTTTCCACCCAATCTGATACCTTGACCTCTTGCACATGATTGATGAAAGAGTAAAAATACCAAGACATTTTTTCTTCTCAAGAATGGCTGTAATCTACAAGTTAAAATCCTTTGTTTCTCTCACACGGTTGCTTAAAAATTCAAAATCCCCAAAGATTTCTTAGCCTTTTAACAGTGCTATTTTTTCGTCTTAATGGTCACGTGATGTCACATTTTGATTATAATAACAATAAATATTATAGAAGTTTCTAGCTTTTGGTCCATTTATTATGAAATATTTATATTATTAGCGCATTATGATTAAACTGTTAAGATATAAAAACAGTCCAGCATTAGTTTAGTTAATTTAGTTAGTTATTATCTGATACTTATTAGCTACTCTTTAACACAAAAGTATGGGCATAGAATACGAATGCATTTTGCAGAAAATCAACTTGTTATGAATTTGTAATAAAACTCGGCATTTTTCACTACATATACGAGCATGTGAGTACATAAATCCATAGCTTGGACCCTAGGAGCACCGTAGGGGCCTTAGAATAGTGCACACAAATTCATGTTATTGCTTACAAATTACGTCAACTTTAGGACTCCCTATCTGAAGAATCATAATTGCCACAAAAAAGTTCTGAGGACCATTATGGAGTTTGATTGAAAAATGCGCTTGGAGTGAGGCCAGTCTTGGTGAAATTTAAATTAGACTTTCTCACGTAACTAAAAGCGTCTCGCGTGATAAACATTTCTGAGTGCTGTTAAAACACACAACAGACAATTACCTCTAATGTGCAATCTTTACCAAAATTGGCTGAAATTATTATTATTATTAGCTTACCAAAGTTACATCAGTTAAAAAAAAAAAAAATAGATCCTGCAAACTGACGTAAACCGATGACTTGTTTCAAACAATTACTGAGGAGCTGATTTTATAAAATTCTAATGACCACAATTTGTGACTGATAAGAAATGATTATAAATTTTCGGTCATGCATTGCCATTCTCCGGGTGTTAAAAGTGGAATTTGGAGAATGATCTTGAGGCTGTTTGAAGGAGTTTTGCGATCGCCTGTGGGAGTAGGAACTCGATGTCAGAGTTTGCTAAAGTAGTGTTATTCACTTAAAAGAGTAGAAACTCGATGTCAGGGCTTTTTCATGTAGTGTTTTTTTTTTTTCCCCTTATGGAAGTAGGAACTCAAACTCGATGCTTTCTTAAGCAGTCTTTTTCGCCTATGGGAGCCGGAACTCTAAGTCAGCGCTTTCTTATGTGGTCTTTTTCGCCTGTGGGTGTACGAACTCGAAGTCAGTGCTCTCTTACGTGGTCTTTTCACCTATGGGAGTAGGTACTTGAAGTCAGTACTTTATTATTATTATTATTATTATTATTATTATTATTATTATTATTATTATTATTATTATTATTATTATTATTATTCAGTAGATGAAATCTATTCATGTGGAACGAGCCCACAGGGGCCATTGACTTGAAATTCAAGCTTCCAAAGAATATGGTGCTCATTAGGAAGAAGTAAGAGGAATTAAAGGGAAATACAGAAAGAAGAGATACCACTTATTTGAAAAAAAATAATAATTAATAAATAGATAACTATATAAAAATTGTATTGCACGATATCATTAGGGAGGCTGTTCCATAGTCCAGCGTTGTGAGGAATAAAGGACCTCTGGAACTGAGGCATATTTACTGCATATTGGTGCTGCTTTTCAGAAAATCTGGTTGCTCTCGGCAGATAATGGGGGTCAGGGAT
Organism: Macrobrachium rosenbergii; assembly: GCA_039081455.1. Lineage (NCBI taxonomy): Eukaryota > Metazoa > Arthropoda > Malacostraca > Decapoda > Palaemonidae > Macrobrachium > Macrobrachium rosenbergii. The sequence continues at coordinate 23,289 of JANJGK010007239.1, forward strand.
TAATTGTGAATGTGAAAGATATCTGTTGAAATACAACATATGAAAAAGTGACAAACAAGAGACCATCCGTCGATGGTCCAAGTCTTAACTGCTACTATTAGGAAACAGAAACCTACCACCACGAACCACTTTCTTACACAGTACTAAGAAATAAAACGATGCTTTATGATAGCGATAGCTAAAAGACAGAGGAATTTGCAGACGACTGGTTTCTTTAAATGTTATTCTGCATTTTATTTTCTATGTATATGAACACATATATGAGTGTATATACTAATATGAATAAATCTCTTATATGTACATTGTTCATGATTACTATAACGGACTTGAAATTCTGTGGGCATCAAATGAATGCCGACTGAAAATTGATAAAGTAAAAAATTTTTCCAAAAGGGAGTTTATACACGATCAGAAAATAAACTATATAGGAAAAATTTACACTCTCTGATATATATGGAATTCAGGGCCAGTTGAAAACAGGTACGGCCGGGTATTTTCAATACACGTAGTCAAGGGAAAAACAGACTGGGCTGCCTTCATGTTTATTTATAGCGTTATGGTGACATGGCTTTTTTAAACTTCTTTCTTTTATAGCTTTTCTTTTTCATGTATGACGTCGTTTAGAATATCTGGGTTCTTTACTGGGCATACATCGTGATCTTTTCTTTTTATTTATTTTTGTTTTGGATAATCTGTACAGGCTCCATTGTCAGATACCAAGAAATTAGAAAGCAATAAAATAACAAAAAATCACTGAGTAATCCATGCACTTTTTTTATTCAATTATACTTATGCCGCTGCGTTACTAGACTTTTTAAATATCCTCGAGTAAATTCTAAATTCATTCTGGTTTTCCCTGTCAAACGCTGGCCCGAGTCCTTTACATTCTATTAAATTATCCTCGTATGACTAGTCCATGATTACGCTGCCCGCAATTGCAATAAAATGAAATTCTCTTTTAGAATTCCTTTTGTCCAAAATTCACGTTAATACCTTAGGACTGTAAATGTTGTTTAAAATGAAAATATTACCTTTTTCTTTCTCTGCTGGTATTATCACATCAATTAACTCTGAAGAATTTGTCACCAATTAACTCTGGAGGATTTGTCTGCAGTTATAAAAACGGATGAGATTATTGTAGATATGATGAGTATATAAGGGATAAGCATGTGATTAATCCTCTCTCTCTCTCTCTCTCTCTCTCTCTCTCTCTCTCTCTCTCTCTCTCTCTCATAACTGTCCGCACTCCTGTAAAGTTTAAAAACTTCTGCGGTGTAACTTATTGTACACTACCAAGGAGCATCAATAACGAAGGTACTTAGGATTCAAAGGTAGTTCAGGGAAACTACGTATTCCGGACGTTAAAATTAATGGCATAAGTGTTTTTAAACACTTCACTCTTTAAAAGATGCACCTATGGCTCTTAACCATTTCACATTTACGACACCATTAAAGCATTAGAAGCAATTTTATTAAAATTTATAGCTTCACGTTGAATTCCAGTTTACTATCCTGAACCGAATTCGAATAAATGACTCAGCAACTCCGAAAAATGTAGAAAATTTGGCATTTCTTCGTAAATGGTATGCAGGAATAATCAAAGTGAAGGCCCCTGCGCTGGATGAAAAGGGGAGAGCAGGAGTGACATTTAATCAAAAGTGTTCTTGAGAAGTTGTGTAAGTATTATTTGTAAAATATAACCTGCACCAGAGGAGACGATTATGCAGCACCTAAATAGCACAGTCAGCTTCCAAAAAGCTAACATTTGCAATACAGAGTGAGTGTTGTTTAAAAAGATAGAATGGACATGTATTTCCGAAACAGTACAACTAAAAACAAATTTACAACTATGTTTGGTAAGGAAAGGAGGAATGTGCGTAAAATTTTGATTGATCTGCTCATGACTGAGTTAGTCAAAGGAACCTTGAAAGAAAATCATGGATGGAAAGGAAACACGAGGGGGTAACGACTAATCCCAGAGGGCTTTCACCAGTATAATGGTTAGGTTGGAGCACTATCATGAACTATATCTTGAATGAACAAGAGCATTTAATTGAGATTTTACTTTCACACATCACAGTCAGTACAATTATCTCTTACCGATGAATACAAGGTAATTTATCATGAGTTTTTGTGCGAGGGTGTGTGTGTGAATCTACTGTGTGGGTTCGCCATATTTAGTATTTTGCACTTCTGCTACGATTAAGTGAAAATAATATAGATGGCTTCCACAGTAAGAAAATTTCTAATCTTCGTCTTTGTCTGGCAAATGGTATGCATTTATAAAAGTCATCTAATGAATGTTTCACGCACTTTTATGAAGACCAATTCAAGTGTTCTCACGCTTGATCAGACATTTGGGGAAAGTACCCAACTTTTATCTCCGTTGCTGAATGTAATATTCTTACGTAAAAAAAGAAATTAATTCATAAACAATGATTTAGTCAACAATAGCCCTAGGGATGCTAAGAGAAATGCCCAGGGATTTCCTGGAGAACATGGTCAGATTTATGTGTTTTAAAAGGAAAACTTTGAAACAAGTTGCAGTCTTTAAACAGTATAAACATGATTATGAGATTGATTAATTATTGTATGTAAGCAGAACAACAACAATAGTTATCAACCTTGGAGAAAAGCTCATTTGCTAACAAATGCAAATGTTTCTAGAAAAGTGGATAGAAAATCTAAGTTACACAAATGAACATTCCTATATTTTGAAATCGTACAGTCTTTTAAATCCTGAAAATGTAAACACTTTTGCCTTGACAAATATATAGTATTAGAAAAGTAACCTCTACATTTCGTGAGGAAGAATAACCAATTCAAGAAACTTGAAACTACAGTTATACTAGAAAACAACACAATCTCCATACATCTAGAAGAGGAACTAATTTCCGTCTTCAGACTTATGCCCAGATAAAAATCACACTCCCAAATACTTATGAATAGGATTCCCCCACCGAAACTCCCGCAGTTTTAATAAAAGTCGGTGACTTATATGTAGGCAGAAAAGGAAAAAAAAACTATCAAAAAAGTGTTCACTTCACTGCCAAACTTTTGGTATACCAATAGGTACGCCAGCAGCCTTATATAGCTCTCCTGTCTTCGAAGACTAGAATGCCGTTGAAATTGTGTTCTAAAAGTACAAGGGCAGTCAAAAGTGAGTTACAGTCAGTGCATTAGAATCCCATAGAGATTAGTGTTACTTGCATAGACATCTCGTGGAATCTAAATGACTGTTTAAAGTATATCTGCCAATACCTGGATGAAGGTGATAAAGTAAGATAATGAAAAGTTTAATTTTCCTTTTTATTAACCATTAAGCTAAATGAAAATGGGAAGACACGTTTTCTAACTTATTAAAAGAAGGCGAAATCAATCAATTACATTTCCCTTCTACAAAAGAGTTCTTGGCCACAAAGAAATTAGTTTGCCTGTAACTATGCACAACTCTGAAGAGAGAATAGTCAAAGGAGATCACTATATATAGATATACAGATTCTAAGGAACGGGTTTGAAGTTAAAGAAATCGAAAAGAAAAAAAGAAAAATAAGTCTTGTAAATAATATCATATAGAGCATAACTAAAGTAAAATTATAAAAGTAACGATACTTTCAAATTCAAGAACTACATGATATTGAAATTTAAAATACAGACAAATGAGTTTGCAACAAGGGTTTTCATGTCTATATGGTTACATCCTGACCGTTAGACCACCTGAGTAGAATGCGGGTGATGCAACTCTGCCCAACGAACAATATACCCTGATTTTAAAGGCGCACATACTAACAGGTGGTCTACATGATAATTCTGTCAATTTTGTCTAGACAGTAAGGCCACTAAAGGAGTGCCTACAACCACACTGGAGAAAAATATGCAAATACCGATGACAGAGCAGTCAGAAGCAGGATACTGATTGCCATATGTCTACAACAGCGGAATTTATTAAAACAGTAGCTAAGTGTTAAGTAGAATAGCTGGAATATATTTTAAGGATTATAAACAACGAAGCTTGGAGTTGAAGATAACAACTACCGTATTATTTATAAATATTCAGAACCATTAATTATATTAATACTCTGGCAAAGTGAATCATGGCGTGGGAGTGTAGCCTAATACAAGATCTGGTAGCCCATAAAACTTTAGTTTTATTTTCAGTATGAATATCCAAACCAGACTGTTTTAAGGATATGAACAACTTCATTTCTTTAAAACTAGGTGCATTGCTGCAAGAGAAGTTTTATCAGGTTTATAGTAATAAATCTTCTTTTTTTGGACAACGCTCTAATCCCTAGTAAAGGCTAATTCACAGAGCCTGATTGAAGGATGAAAATTGGATTACGCTAAATTGAAATACATTAGACAGGTAAGATAAACCGGAAGAAAGGAAATGATTCAAAGGAAATGTCGAGGGCAATGTGTAATCCAGCTGGGAGCTGAACATATGCTGCAAAGAGCCCAAAGTCCTATCTACAGTGTGAAGTGTAAGATCCCTAAAGGACGAAAACGAAAAAAATAAGAAAATTACCATTGGAAGTCTATATACAATAGGGTTATGGGTACAATGTCTGCTATGAAATAGATATATACTTTCAAGTATGGTTATCAACAACCTTCAGAAACAGTTGAAGATAATAGTCTTGACATAGTAACATTATTGTATAATTTCCTTATTTGAACAAAATTCCAGGGGCGAAATATTATAAACAGCATTTATTTTGGGCAAAGTTTCAGATATCTATCACTTACTAATGAAAAGCCCACTCATCATAAACATGGTGGGAAAAGATCATGTAGGTTACCAAGAATATTTTAATGTTCCAAGAAAAACAAATATCAGAAGTGGCACTGCATGAGAGGAGATGGAACAGAAATGTCAACCGAAGTCTGTTTAAAAATAGAGCCTTTCAATATGATATATTATCTCCATGACATATTTCGGTTTCCCGCCGTCAACTAAAAGAGGAGAAAAAGACTGTGTACTTGAGCCCAAAGATGGAGAATTTTAACTTGGTTAAATCACTTCATCGTATCATATGGAGAAGTTCTGTTATCGCAACTAAGACAACTCAGCAGTGAAATTAACACACACCAGCAAATGTTTTGAATTTTTTATTATTGGTATTGCAGTCTACATTTACAAAGTGGAAAATTAATTTTAAATTAGAATGGGTAAAATTATTTCAGTAATGAAAAGAGATGAAATCCTCATTGATTACTATCAGATTTAGTCACTAAGAACGGGATAACCTGCAAATTTGTTCTTTCTGAATTCCTTTCAGTAAGTTCATTAGTTTTGAGTTATTATTTTATTAAAAACTCCCAAGTAAATGCTGTTAAAGATATGCGTCTTTGATTTAATTGTGAAAAATTAAGTAAAAATAAGAATAATTAAACTACACGAACTCGTTTTAATATAACTGTAAGGCAAGGTTTCAAAACGTTGTTACTAGTAAAATATAGGAAGCCACATAAATGAAACAATATAAAATGTTAAAGTTCCATGAAGAAAGTAATGACAAATTTAGCGAAAAATAAAATAGCTACGAGGAAATTCAGGGACCTCAAAACGCTATCTAAAGTAAATATGACGAGATGGTGGAGCTGATATACCATTCCAGGCGCAAGAGTCTCTGAAAGAAGTTCCTCCTTTGACAATCCACTCATGAAAATTAATGGTGTAGAGGAGTTCCAGTCAAATAATAAAAACACTGAATTTTTACTGTGATATGGTATCCAGAGAGAGCAAAATGATCAATAGAACGCCGAAAAAAAATTGAACTGTTTGGTAAAAAGACGAGTTTGAAAGACTTTTGAAATAAAAGTACATTTACAGGTAAAAAAAAAATGTAGGAGATACGATGAATAAAGAAAAAATCTCCGAGAAAAAGGAGATGGTAGGAAAGCATAAAAAGCATAATAAGGAGTGGAATAAGTAAGTAAAAGAAGTATAATAATTAAGTATCTTAAAATAACCAAAACGACGAGGATACCAATTTGAGAAATGTTTGGAATTGTCTAAGATCGAACTAGCGGGGAATGAGAAAGAGTGAAAGGCAACTCAGATCTTGGAAATATGAATATATAGCTAGACATATAAGCAGATAGATGGAGAGACAGATAGACAGAGAGGATGAGAGAGAGACAGAGAGAAGATTTATGTTGAATATAGCGCATGCTTCGAGAGTTCTTGATTTGGAAGCTGAAACCGGTGGGAGGTGAGCGGATTTGGAAGCAGGACTACATATATTAATAACGCGATGACAGGAAGGTCTTCCACCGCCTAAGTGCATAACCGTGTACAGGGCGGACCCATGTCAGTGTGTTTTCTCGTCCTTCATGCTCGCTTTTCTGGTCATCGTATATTTTTTTCTGATGATCTTGTCTTCAAATTATCTCATATATCTCAACGCATGAACTCATCTTTCTCCATTATCATAAGCATACAATACATTTCTCATCAATATACAACCAACATTCATCAAGAAATTTTTTTTTTTATTTTCTTCTAAATTTATACACGAAGAGCGATGAGGCGGAATACTTGTCATCTTTTTGATGCACTTTCTGGATGCAATGACAGAGACTAACCAGTTTGTTCTACCAGAAAATGACCTTAGGACATCCGATTAACTTTTGAACTGTTACTGAAAAAAAAAAAAAGACGTTTAACGGTATGAGTTTTGCAAAGATAAGAAATATTAAAACAAGGGAATTTCTTCTTGAAACAAAACCCGCTCAAAATATATAGTAATGCAAAAAGTAAAAAAATATTGCAAGAGTTTATTTTTAATTCTAAACTACAGTATCCTTAAAATAAATAGACAGCAAATAGTATAAGTCTCTCCTCTACAAGAAACAAACTCAAGAATGGAAAACTTCTTGTTATGAAAGAAACCACTATAATATGATCAAGATACAGTTTTGCACAAAATCCATATCTAAATTAAGAAAACGAATCAAAACGACAACATTAAATTCTGGAAGCTGAGGTCGCTGATGACATTTTTTAGGACATCCTCTGAAATCGGACCTTGAAAGGTCTCGGTGTGAAATTTTTCAGCATTTTCTTTTAAATTTCAAAACAAACAGTTGCAAAATCTTGTTACAACTTCCGCTTGTAATTGTGAAACTGATTTTGTAGATAATTAATTTTACCCCTATACTGTTTCTTTAATAGCTGACACGGTTTCATACTAAATTTTCTAAAACAAACAGAAAAGATATACTTCGAAAGCTCATTCAACCAGTGTCTTTGTCAAAATAGATTTGATTTATAAAACACCGTAGCCGTTAATAACTCTCTCTTTTTTACTTTTAAGATAATGCCTTCCTATATATTTCAATATTTTAATTATCAAAATATGTTCTTGAATTAGATTAAATATACATCGTGTTTACCTAACGTAAGTGCGCATTTACTCCAAGAGAGGTGTTAGTTACATAGTGGGCCACTCTTTGAACTTTAGGAAAGTTCTGCAATGAAACTATGTTGTTAAAATAAATTAATTTAAATACAAATATTTCTAAAAACTTACTAATTCACCTATTGAACATTATATCATAATTCTAGAATAGCTGTTTATCAAGCAAATTGGGACCTACTATCAATAATTCGGCTGCCAGTGCACAACTGTCCTCTCCTCCACCACCCGAAATTTGAGAGTAATAACATATTTGGAATTTCCATTTTTCCCTAGTCACCACACCATCTGCTCCCCCTATGAATTAGAAAGATCACTTCTGTTTCTTTATTTTTATATAGTTTTAAAATAATATCTTTGGTGTAATTTTATGCATTATGTCGTAGCCTACATATCTATTCTACAATTATACATAAAACATGTAGGCTCCTACATAATGCATAAAACTAAACAAAAGATGTTGTATCAGAAATGGATTAGAATAAAGACAGAGAAGATATCTTCCCACTTTATATGGGAAGCATGGGATGTACTGAACAGAGTGAAAAAAATGAAATTAAAAATACGTGTTTTTTTCGTTCTAATCATATATATATATATATATATATATATATATATATATATATATATATATATATATATATATATATATATATATATATATATATATATATAAATATATATATATATACATACATATATATATATATATATATATATATATATATATATATATATATATATATATATATATATATATATATATATATATATATATATATATATATATATATATATATATATATATATATATATATATATATATATATATATATATACATACATATATATATATATATATATATATATATATATATATATATATATATATATATATGTATATGTGTGTGTGTGTGTGTGTGTTTGTGTGTGTGTGTGTGTGTGTGTGTATATATAATCACGTGTGGAACAGAAATAGATTTCTGACTCACATCTGGACTGAACCCAAGTCTTTCAATTGAAAGGCAAAGCCGCTGACAATTAAGCCACAAAGTCATAAAAGAAATTGGAATCTAAGTACAATCGTATGTAGAGCTTTACCTGGACAGCCTAACTTCCTGACTCAGCACTGACCCAGTTGACAGCATTTCACTGGAATTATCCCTTCTGAGTGTGTGTTGATTATTTCTATCATAATCTTCACTCAGAGGGGATAATTCGAATGAAATGCTGTCAACTGGGTCACTGCTGAGTCAGAAAGTTGGTAAAACCCTCTGGTATGCGAGGCAGGTAGCCTTCCCAGGTAAAGTCCTACATACAGTTGTATTTAGGTTCCAATTTCTTTTATGACTTGTGTGGCTTAGTTGCCAGCGGCCTTGCTTTTCAACTGAAAGACTTGGGTTCGATCCTGATGTGAGTCAGAAATTTATTTCTGTTCCACACGTGATTGTGTGTTAATTATATATATATATATATATATATATATATATATATATATATATATATATATATATATATATATATATATATATATATATATATATATGTGTGTGTGTGTGTGTGTGTGTGTGTGTGTGTGTGTGTATGTGTGTACCTTCTTATATATATAAAAGTGAATGTTTACATGTTTGTCTGCTATAGAAATCTGAAACTCTTGCCAGATCCAGACAAAATTTTTATTCGTTCAAATACGACTTTTCTTATTAACTCG
>JANJGK010007240.1:0-25000 GCA_039081455.1 Macrobrachium rosenbergii
AGAGCGAGAAAGAAAATTACTACTTTTAGAGATAACCCTTGCTTTGAGAGAGAGAGAGAGAGAGAGAGAGAGAGAGAGAGAGAGAGAGAGAGAGAGAGAGAGAGAGAGAGAGAGAGAAACGGACTAACTATCCACCAACTCTAAATTTCCACCTCTTACCTGTAGGATTCAACCCAATTCCTGTAATCCTGTTTCTCTGATTTTGTTGAAGGATTCAACCTCTTAAATCCTTCTTTGATTTTGTTGGAGGATTTAAATCTCATTAATCACCTTTCCATTCATTTCTATCTTGTCCCTCCATGCATACAGCTTACTCATTAATCCTACTTTCCTCAGGATTTATTGTGTCCAATATACCCAGATTTATGACAGTAAACCCTGCGTATTCTAAGCAGAGTTTCTGGATTCACTTCAAAAATCTACGATAGCCTACATCACCAATCCCAAGACACTTCGTTTATCAAAACTTCACCTCGACAAGAACTCTCCAACATCACATCGATGTTGCACCCAGATGATTGCAATAACCTCAATGTTACTAGAAAATTATGTAATTTTAATGCATACTTTCATGTTGTAAAGCAATTACTTATTGACGGATGCGACAAGGTAGTCTTCATTAACTGCAATCATGATGGCAGACAAGGCTTTGCTCCCCATGACAGTGCCAACCTTGTAGAAAAGATTCTGGCAAAATCTTGTGGTCCAATTTTCTCAGCTAAAATTCGCTGAACGATTTACACCGTCTCCTCAGCATTGCAGTTATTGTGGGGGATTGTGATTGACCACAGCTCCTTGACCCCAACCTCATCAGTTTCAAAACCTGTGGTCGTACCACCCAAACTCATTATCAACCACCAGACTTGACCTGCAACAACCAATGTGAGGTGCAGGCCAAAATTCCACCTTTGTTGCCTTTAGACAGTTTCATCCAGGGACACTACACAACCCACTGGCATTCTGATCATACGGTGCAATCTAAAAACTGGACTGATACAACTTCTAACACCCTTCAAGTCATTGCATACCGCCAAAAACATTTTTTTGTCAAGTGTTTTATACAGATGTACCGGTCTACGCATTTTCTCACAAATACAGGGCATGAAAGAATGGGGAATTACTCTTATTTTGGTTTCCGTTTCAGCTGATAAAAACAGGGATGGATTAACAAGACACAGTTTAACCAAGTTTTAATTCACACTATACTTACTTTGGTTTTAATAAACCTTATACTTTCTTCGGTTCTGAAAAGACACGGAAGAAGAGAATTTTAAAAGAACATCAATTCGTTTGTCAGTTTTTGTAAACAGATTCGACATAAAAAAAATGTCATTTCGATAAAGTCAACCTTTTTCGTAAGCTACTAAGAATTAAAAGTTTTTTGTGATATTTTTCCATAAGGTATTATTTTGTAAATAAAATCTTCCCTTCTTATGATGGCTTTGGTACTCTGCCCTACAATGGAAACCTGCAGTATCTGCAAAAATGTCCAGAATTGATATATGACACCTATAGGGCTCATGAAACACTAATACACAAGTTACTGCAGTTTCGGAATGATTCTGCAACGCTTTTGCATGGGTATTCAGGGGGTCCCATTTGCAGGATCTGCAAAATCAGTGGTTATGCAACGGAGTATCTACCATTTTCCTCAGTTTTGTATTTTTGCAGATACTGTACTGCAGTCTATAATAATAATAATAATATTATTTACAATACTCTTCTGACCACAATTACAAGTTATGTAAACATACACCACCTTGGAATTCTTTATAAACAAAGAAAATTTAAATAACATCTAAAACAAATCTCCAGTTCCCTGTTGATTTAGGAAAAGAATAAACTCCACAGCTAAATTATTATTAATATAAAATACAGTATTACTCATGAGATGAATCCTATTCATACGGAACAAGCCCACCAAAGGGGCCACTGACTTGAAATTCCAGAAGCTTCCAAAGATTATTATGGTGTTCATTGAGAAGTAAAAAGCAAAATGAAATACAGAAATGACAGCTCCCACTTATTTTAAAAAAGGAAAAATAAATTCATAAATAGATAAAAATGTATTAAAATGCAAGGAAAATAGTTTTAGGGTAGTAATGCATGGCATCTTGGCTTGAACTTATCAAGTTCCGATTGAACTTATCAAGTTCCGATTGAACGACATCCTCTAGGGGTAGGCTTCTGCGGGTTAACAACTACCCTGTGGCAAAGTTGTACGGGGAAGGAGTTTTATCTTTACTACTAAATAATTTTACTAGTTTTACCGATCTCCAAATATTTAAACAAGGTGCAAATTCGTCTCTTTTCTCTGCTGACGTCTCCTGACTTTTGGGTGTACCAATTTTATTCTCTATTCCCGCATGATTATTGATCAAATTTTCCTATAGTTTGTCTTTCTCTGCAGACTGGTTCACCCTTGGAGCCATCTTGGGTTAATAGTCCCTTGACTTTGTCCATACCGGTTTTCAGCTGAAGATTTAAAGATATAAAAGAAAGAAAGATCCTTTGGAAGTTTTATAAAAGGGCAGATGTAAGATGTAGACCACTATACTCCACCAACATGCTGATAAAGTAACGTATCTTTGTAACTGGATGTTTTCAAATCCTTAGAGACACAGCTAAAAGCAAAAGAACCCACGACTATGGAATAATCAGCTGCGGGACAGCATGGCTGTACCTCACAGCCTAAAGGACCTCTTTGATGAACAAGGATGTCTAAAAAGTAGTTCATCTCGGCCTACACAACGGCATTAACCACAGGAGAAGCAAACAATTATAACGAGAAATACTTCCTGGAACATTTATAAAAGCGAAAAGCTGTTAAAACAGGCTGAATTAACAGACCAAATCCCAGACTTTGGTGCCGAGCTGTGGAGACTGGGGTCTCCATTTCTCACAGATCACAGAGTGGACGCTAAGCCCCATACCTAAATGTTTGAATGGAATACAGTATATTGCCTTTCCCACTGCACCACCAAGACCCATCTACTGCACTTCTAAGCTGACCTTGTAAGTGACAAATATAAAAACACTTCTAAGATCTGAACCAATTCCACAGAGCAAATGACCTGAAGAGGGCCCTAGACCAGGTTTGACACCATTTCACAAAGAAGATGACCTGCAGAGGCCTGTTTTGACCAGACTTTACAAATTCCACATAGAAAATGACCTGACATCTGCCTACTGAGACCAGATTTGACACCATTTCACAAACAAAATGACCTGACATATGCCTACTGAGACCACATTTGACCCAATTTCACACAGAAATAGACCTGCAGAGACCTGCTTTACAAATTCCACATAGAAAATGACCTGACATTTGCCTACTGAGACCAGATTTGACCCAATTTCACACAGAAATTACCCTGCAGACTTTACAAATTCCACACAGAAAATGACCTGACATTTGCCCGCTGAGACCAGATTTGACCCAGTTTCACAAAGAAATTGACCTGCAGAGACCTGCTTTGACCAGACTTTACAAATTCCACATAGAAAATGACCTGACATTTGCCTGCTGAGACCAGATTTGACCCAGTTTCACAAAGAAATTGACCTGCAGAGACCTGCTTTGACCAGACTTTGCAAATTCCACATAGAAAATGACCTGACATTTGCCTGCTGAGACCAGATTTGACCCAGTTTCACAAAGAAATTGACCTGCAGAGACCTGCTTTGACCAGACTTTACAAATTCCACATAGAAAATGACCTGACATTTGCCTGCTGAGACCAGATTTGACCCAGTTTCACAAAGAAATTGACCTGCAGAGACCTGCTTTGACCAGACTTTACAAATTCCACATAGAAAATGACCTGACATTTGCCTGCTGAGACCAGATTTGACCCAGTTTCACACAGAAACTGACCAGAACAAGATTGAAACAAAAGAAGTCTACAGAATATATAAAACAATTCACTGTTTAAGTATGTCGATAAACTCAAATCTAACGTTACCAACTTAGAAAATCTAAAAACTAATTATTACACCTAAATTTAACTTAAAAAATCAATGTACAGTAATGTAGGTTAAACTGATGGACATTTTTACAGAACATCCTTGCTTCTCAATTTGTATTTTTGGGCAAATACAATGTTTTTCTAAATCGCTATGTGCTAAGTGACTTTCCGCACTAAAAGGCTGGTTTTGGTACCATTATAAAGCTGAATTCTTGCACTTTATTACTGTATGTTCGTAAAAGGATATAAAACTTTATAATATAACTCAAAATGATGTGTGAAATTGGCTGAAAATCTTCTCCTGATGACACTGACTGAAATATCATCAGGCTCAATGAGATGTGAAAACTAGATCAAAATAGTTCTAAAAAGTTGTTAAAATGATGATTTTGGTGTCATTGTAAAGCTTATTACTTGCACTTCGCAGCAATATCTTCACAAAAGGAATACAACAAGTCTCGTACGATAAAGCAATGAGCCAAAGTTGGTTTAAAATCCCTACAAATGACAGATACTTGTAAGTCACTGGCGTTAATTTTCAGCCAAATTCATATATCATGAACATACCCAAACAATGTACAAGCATTCTGCTTCATAACAGTACCAAAACCAACCTTTTGCTGTGGAAAGTCACTTAATAAATAGCGATCTAGAAAGTGTTCGCTCAAAAAATTCAAATTGAGAAGCTTAAGGTGTTCTGTAAAAATGTCCATCAGGTTCACCTACATTGATTTTATGAGTTAAATTCAGGTGTAATAATTAATTTTTAGATTTTTCAAGTTGGTAAAGTTAGATTTGACTTCAATTCTTCAGACTTTTTGGATGTGCTTGTCGGTGCAAAGCCTTAGGTCCGAATGCAAGAATATGAAGTACAGTAATTCTGATGTCCATGGTAGGATTTGAATCCACATCCAGAGTCGTCCAGAGTACAAGAACGAGGTCACATTGCCAACCTGACTCCGGCATCATCAGGAGGGTAATGTGAATATTACAATTACATATCTGTATACATTTCCCAAAAACATATGAAGGAGAACTAGGCGATATTTGTTACAAGTCCATCACACAAAAAATATAAATGACTCAGTACAGATGTGTTACCAAAGGCTTATGGGTACAACATATTGCCCAAATTTGACCAAATTTCACAATTTTGGGGCATTTTTGACAATTCGATGGCCCCAAACTTTACTAAAGCCTTCTATAACTCTCATTATAGAGGCATTAACTCATCAAAAAACTCAAAAATGTGAACCAACTTGACCTAACCTGATCCAAAATCCACCAATTTTCACGAATTTTGGGCATTTTTTGACAATTCAATCTCCCGTAAAATACTACAACCTTCAATTTTGCCCAATTTTGGTCATAGTGGTCACAAAATGTGACCACTATGACCAAAAGTCTATTATTGTAAGATGAGAATCCTAAGTGGTCTGGTTAAAATCTCTTTTAAAATTCTACACAAATGGCTGGCCCAGAGAGAATGAACTTTAAAATACCAAACATTCATTTTGAATGATTCTCTCCCCTTTCTAACATTTGACAACATTCCAACATAATTAACTGATTATTACAAAGTGACAACATTCCAACATAATTAAATGATGATTACAAAGTAAGATTTTCATCAGCTATATAATTATGCACTGTGGAGTACAAATAAAAAATAAAGTTTTAACTTATCACGAGGCTTATAAAGATATGCCAACCGGGCATTGAATTGTGAACTCAGTTCCTACAATTATAACAATATAACAAGTGAACATCAATCACTGACTTGCAAAAGCAACTTTCCACACCCTAAAATATTCATATACAAAATGGGAACACAGAACAGTACAAAAATACCATAATAATTATTAAAAAATTACAGTACACAGCAATTACAAAAACACTTGAAAAGCCAAATCACAACGGCAATTGTACATAATATTTTATATATCAGTTTCACAGACAATTTTAAACTTGAAAGTCCTGCATTGGAAACAGCAGTTTATGCAAGAACACCATCTCAGACTTATACAAAAAGACCATTTCAGAGTTTAACAGACAAATGAATGAGACATTTTTCTATTCTAGATGGAATCTGGATGCTGGTACTCCACCATGTGAGGTTACAGTGACTATCACACTATCACATGACCTCACTATCTTTATTAAGTACAATTAACTTTAAGGGTTTATTAAAAGGACACTGGGGAAAAAGTGACATAATAATTAGACCATAAAAACCTCTACACAACGATAATAGATCAATTTCGAGTTGACGATGAGCAAACCACTGGAAGACCTTCGCAGCTTGACCTTAGCCGTGCAATAACGTTGTACCGGTCGCCAACGGCACAATCGGAATATCTGCAACAAAGAAATTGTGTAAATACAGGGAGCACTCAAGATAAAATCACAAACAAAAATGGATTTAAAATTGAAAAATGAAAAGATGGAGTCTGACAAATTTTTGGGAGAAGGCCCTTTCAATTTTCTGAGAGACTACAAAATAAAAATGCCAAATAATTCGACCTTGGGCATCACCTTTCAAGGTCACGCAAGAGGAAAATAATGCATTCAACAAGCACAAGAACAACTTAATGAATATCTAAGATATATTAGAGACTAAAGCTTGTAACCAATGGCAGATGTGACCTGAATTGACCTGACTTGGCAGGGATGATTCTTTGTTTGGCAATCTATTTAATAGAGGTACAAGTTTCAGATCACTGAGTCATGCTTCTAGGCAATGGCAGGGATTGGTCGAAGTGTCGATAAACCAGAGGTCACAATTAGAACAAGGTCACGGTAAAGAATTTGGGCTGGAAAAGGTCGAAGCAAGAGGACAAATAATTGAAGGTCAAGGAGATAATCCACAAAACAGATTACAGTCTACAGAAGTACCCAAACTGTATGCAGAAAGTTGAGAATTTACAGACATTCAAAATGCAATAAACTGATTGCTGATTGGGCACTCGGATCCCATTATTCATAAATTGCATTGTTTTTTCAGTGAAAGCTTCCAGCCTGGGCAACCCCAGGTACTTTTACGGAGATAAAAACGACCCTCCGTTCTGCCGTGCGATTTCCCAGAAGTCAATGCTTCTCCAAGCAATCTCTAATTCGCCTTTTGTTATATTTATTGCTTTCTGTTATTCCTCTTTCTATCTTTACGTAATAATGTTGGTCTGCAATGTACAGGAAGGCTAATAAAATGGCAGTATACAGTAATGCCCAAACATTTTCAAGGGGCATTCGATGTTCCAGTAATCTCGGAATACTGAAATACCCTCAGGTGAAAAGCAGACCAATACCCATCCTACTGAAAGGAGCAGAAACGATACCCGAAAAAGTCCCTAACGGAAAAGTATAGAAGTTATTCGAAAAGAAACGACTTCCTTCGCAAACACCAAAACCTAATTATTATTACTGTTGTTATTCAGAAGATGAAACATGAAGTGTTACTAATCCTGATGCCAATTCTGATAGCGGAAGTGATGCCAATTCTGATAACGGAAGTGATGCCAATTCTGATAGCTGAAGTGATACCAATTCTGATAGCGGAAGTGATACCAATTCTGATAGCGGAAGTGATACCAATTCTGACAGCGGAAGTGATACCAATTCTGACAGTGGAATTGATACCAATTCTGTTAGCAGAAGTGATACCAATCCTGATACCAATTATGATAACGGATGTGATACCAATTTTGATAGCAATAGTGATACCAATCATGACACCAATTCTGATAGCAACAGTGATACCAATTCTGATAGCAGAAGTGATACCAATTATGATACCAATTCTGATAGCAATAGTGATACCAGTCTTGATACCAATTCTGATAGCTGGAGTGATACCCATTCTGATAGCAGAAGTGATACCAATTATGATACCAATTCTGATAGCAATAGTGATACCAGTCTTGATACCAATTTTGATAACTGGAGTGATACCAATTCTGATAGCTGGAGTGATACCAGTCCTGATACCAATTCTGATAGCAATAGTGATACCAATTATGATACCAATTCTGATAGCTGGAGTGATACCAACTCTGATAGCAATAGTGATACCAATTATGATACCAATTCTGATAGCTGGAGTGATACCAATTCTGATACCAATAGTGATACCAGTCGACACCAATTCTGATAGCTGGAATGTCACCAATTCTGATAGCAGAAGTGATACCAATTATGATACCAATTCTGATAGCAATAGTGATACCAATTCTGATAGCAATAGTGATACTAGTTCTGATACCAATTCTGATAGCTGGAGTGATACCAATTCTGATAGCAGAAGTGATACCAATTATGATACCAATTCTGATAGCAATAGTGATACCAATTCTGATAGCAATAGTGATACCAGTTCTGATACCAATTCTGATAGCAGAGGTGATACCAATTATGATACCAATTCTGATAGCAATAGTGATACCAGTCCTGATACCAATTCTTATAGCTGGAGTGATACCAATCCTAATAGCAGACGTGATACCAATTATGATAGCAATAGTGATACCAATTCTGATAGCAATAGTGATACTAGTTCTGATACCAATTCTGATAGCTAGATTGATACCAATTCTGATAGCAGAAGTGATACCAATTCTGATACCAATAGTGATACCAATTCTGATAGCAATAGTGATACCAGTCCTGATACCAATTCTGATAGCTGGAGTGATACCAATTCTGATAGCAATAGTGATACCAATTCTGATAGCTGGAGTGATACCAATTCTGATAGCAATAGTGATACCAGTCCTGATGCCAATTCTGATAGCAGGAGTGATACCAATTCTGATAGCAAAGTGATACCAATTATGATACCAATTCTGATAGCAATAGTTATACCAGTTCTGATAGCAATAGTGATACCAGTCCTGGTACCCATTCTGATAGAAATAGTGGTACCAAACCCGATACAAATTCTGGTGGCAAAAGTGATACCAATTCTGTTAGCAATAGTGATACCAGTCCTGATACCAATTCTGATAGCAGAAGTGATACCAATCCCAGTACTAATTCGGAAAGCAATAACGATACCAATTCCGACGGCAGAAGTGATACCAATCCTCTTAACACCACATCCTGAGTAGAGGAACCACATCGACCCATCTCAACAGAGGCAGACGAGAAAACGAATAAAAAAACGTCCGAACGACGACGTGGATAATTAGGAAACGATAAGGGAAGGGTACAATGCAAGGTACAGGGTACGTCGATGCGAAATTGCCGTTTTCGCTCGTTTCAAACCAAAATTTGCAGCAAATATAAGACTGGGAAACAGATGCCACCTTGGAAATTTGTTTTGTAAACAATGATTACCATTATCATCATTCAAAATGAGCGAACACTCGTGTGGAAGATGCCTAACAGATCGGTGACTTGGGAACGCAGAAAAGTATATCTCAATAATAATAATAATTACAAAGAAATAATTTAACGCATAAAGTACATACAGGAACAATCTTCAAAATACAAGGGCAATGGTTCGTGATGCTTTTTAGTAATATTAAAGACTTTTGGACTTGAAAAGTACTTTACTGGAACAATGACACAGAAATCAAGACCTTCCAGAATTCAACAGCAAATGAACAAGAGAATTCTGGTACTGGAAACTGACAACACATTGCCTCAACACAATTTAGAAGCTCTTTCTATATATATGTGATAATGTTTGTCTATAATGTACTAGCCCACTGTAACAGCAGACCACCCCCATCTCCCAAAACCTTTCTAAGGACCTTTGTCTTTCCAGTAACGCCGAAAAAGAATCCTGAAATACCACCAGTCAAACAGGAGGCCATTAACTCTCTTCAAATTAGCAGAAGTGATAAATGAACAGGTTTTAAATGGCAGGTAATATTTCTGAAAAGAACTGACAGCCTACACAAACACCAATAAGCCAATGCATGCGAAAGTTGCTATCGACAATTAGCTCTACCGTAGGCCTCATATCTACGAGACTCGATGGGTTCCAGTTTATGACATTACAGCTTCATTTGGAGCCTTCGTTTTTTGGGAATAGGTCCACCACCTATCTAACAATGACGTCAGAATCAGGAATAATGGCGGCACTCACAAAATGAATCCATGTCCGCTGGGGGGTCCATAAGGTGATCGCTGACTGCATCTTCTGTTCTTCCCAAACATTTTCTTATTGTAAAGGACCTGAAAAAATTAAATATATCAAATCATCTTTGTACTGAAATACATTTCTCCCTGACTTCTGACTAACCTCCAAGGCCATGCTAAAAAAAGACGCACTCTATCACCAATAAGAACTGTGGATATTATATAAAACTGTTAGCAAATTCTACATGAAAAAATAAGATTCAATACACTGAATGTATTTCACCAACTATGAAGGCCAACTGTCTACGTAACATCATTTATGTCCACCTCGCAAGGACTGAGATTTCATGCCATGTGGACCACTACATGTTAGAGCATTATTATTATTATTATTATTATTATTATTATTATTATTATTATTATTATTATTATTATTATTCTTCAGAAGATGAAGAACCCTATTCATATGGAACAAGTCCACCAAAGGGTCCACTGACTTGAAATTCAAGCTTCCAAAGAATATGAAGGTGCTCATTAGGAAGTAAAGGGAAATACAGAGAGAAGGGATCTCACTTCTTAAAAAGAAAAAATAAATTAATAAATAGATAAAAATGTATTAAAATACCAAGAGAATAGTATTAGGGCAGCAATGCATTGCATCTTCCCTTGAACTTTTGAAGTTCTAATTGCATGACGTCCTCTCAGGGAGACCATTCCACAGTCCAACGGTGGGAGGAATAAAGGACCTCAGGAACTTTGGAGAAGTTCTACAGCGAGGTACATTTACTGCATATTGGTGCTTCTGCTTTCCTGAACAGAAAACGCACCTCGTGCATATGGCATGAGCCTTCAGAATAGACAACGTCAGGCTTACCACAGTGCCTTCATGAAAGTTATGGCTTCAGAGGTCATGATAAACTGGAGATGCATCTGAAATAAAAGTGGCAAAGATGAAAGAACGAAAAGAGGTGTCAAGGACTGGTTATAATTATGTGGAGATTGAAAGGAAATGTTGCAACGTCTACAGCCTTGAGGGTAATGACTGATAATGTTAAAGAATGGCCTCCCTTGATGCAACGAGTCTTTCTATAAGTAACAAACATGCATGACTGAAGACAAGAATATATTGGTGATAGAAAGACGATAGGAGATAATTGTGGGTGTCAAAAAAATAGGACCAGGCTATTTAAAAGGGCAAGGACACCACATGACCCTGGGAACAGCCATCCGCTCTGTCCAATGACCAAAAAAGTGGATGAGATAAGAGAGGAAAGGAAATGAACAGAAAAAGATCGCTTACCGAAGAGGCAGAGGACAGTAGTCGATTGGTGGTGCCTTGTGCTCGAAACTCTGCCAAATCTGAGGTTGCGTTCAGCCTCCATTGTGGCACTGAAGGCCGAAAACGGGTATGGGGATGGGAGGAGATCTGAAAAAAGTATAAAAATTCAATAGAGGAATAATAATAATAATAATAATAATAATAATAATAATAATAACAGAACTACTCATTTCCTCTGGACCAACACTGGCCAAATTTACGAGACGTAAATTTGGCTTACTTTGTGAACAAAGGAGACAGTGACGTATGGAAGACAGAGTGACGTACGGAAGACAGTGACGAATGGGAAGACAGCGTGACGCATGAGAGTACCTTCAAGACTCACATCGCAAAGTCCCAGGGGCAACCAACGGGGAAACAGCAGTGGGGTGACGTGCCTCCTCCAGGGGAAACGAAATGGGCTGACCCACCTGTCCTGCTGCCCCCTCGGCCATTCCGTTCGCTTAACCTGAAAGCAATGGACGAGGCGTCAGCATATCACACATGAAAAAAACCTCGCACACATTTTGACGAATGTTATTCAAACGCCTCATTTAAACCTACGTTAATGAGAACTGTACGCAAACCACTGCCCTTTTCAACTCTGCAATCTAAAACATTCTCACACACGCTCGGCTGTGTTGCAGCCACTGCACAATGAGGTCTGATTTCCCCTGTGAATTCAAGCGCACATTCCTTTCTCACAATCTGCATTTCAGAACCCCATACCTCAAGTCTTTTCGTCAATTGGGACACCTCCCGCATCTCTGTTAATCGGCAATACACTGCTTAATCAAAAGCACACCAAAGGCAAAGCGTCCTAGATAAGGTAAGGCTAAGGTAGGTTTAAAGGTCAGTCTACGGGACACCTCCGCACGCATTCTTGCCTCGGAAATTGATTTTTCCCGTACTTTTAGCATTGCTGAAGAAGGTGGTGTCGTTGTTTATTGTTGGTCAATTATTATTAACCTCATGTTTCTACCCAACGTGGTTGGGGACCCTGTGGGAACGCAGGGTCTTGGCTGGGGGAAATCGCAGGGAGAAAGGCAGGACTGTCATGTTATCGTTATGGAATGGTTCCGCACATGCCCAAGTCATTATGGGAGCCGTACGTTCAAGAAGGGATTGGGAAGGAAACCTATTATAAAAGGAATTACACCAAATTAACATAAATACTATAGAAAAAGGATGCATGAGACGACACAAAGAGTACCCAATTCCAGACACTTGCATGCAACCATTGCAAAAAGGAAAGCAAAATCGCTGCATAATCTTGCAAGCGACCAGGCTACGATTTCTGGAGCTATATAACCAATTTGCAGTCTCCATCTTCACGATGTTACTTGCTTCAGATTCCTACATGACCAGGCCAAGATTAAGTACAGCTGCTGTGCTAGCAATTCACTGCAACAATTGCAATGAAAGACCCCCCCCCCCACACAATTTGGACACCCAAAACCAAGCCAATAAAACCATTTACAGACGCCGCAACTGAAAGCCACCAGGGACATGGCAGGCCCACTCAGGCCGGCTCAAATCTTTCGCCGATTTAAGCTCAACTCGACGCGTAATTAAGGATATTTTCATACAGGAACGTCCCCAATTACGTAATGAACCCCTGAGAGGCAATTCCGTATTAAATATTTAATTATATTACCAGGTTTCAGTTGAAATAAGGCGTTTGTTTACACGGCTATCGGACTGGGAATGATGATCATGACGTCACAACACCAGGCCCCCATGTGTAATCTTCCTTATTTTGAGGCTGTGCGCGCGCTTAAGCGAGCTTTGACGCGCTCCAACGATAAAATACGCATTTTAATTGTTATGGAATGTATTATCATGGATTTTAACATGATAATATTCGTTAAATTGCCTATTTTTTACTGTTTTTAAACTTATTTACTGTACAGCCCTCTCAAATGCGTTTTCGTAATATTTTGGTAATGTTTCCTACGTATCTGACATTGTTAATAATGATAATGATAATGATAATCAGTATTTAAAATAAAAAATATAATATCTATATTTTTTTATTATATGAATAATAACTACGTATTTATTGACAAATTATAAATGTTATTTCGATGAATCTTTGAGGTACTACACTCTTGTAGAAGACATAATTATTCAACCTATTATATAGAGGCAAAGCCAATTGTTATTACACACCCAGGATTTTGCTTTTTTCGTAATATTTCGATAATGTTTCATATACAGCAAACCATTTATAATCATTATAATGGCGATATAATCAGTTTTTAAAGCTTAAATTTATTTATTAAAATTTTTTTATTACATTTTGTGAAATAAATTACATATTTATTGACAAATTATAAATATAAATTTGATCAATCTTTGAATCACTATGATCTTACAGGATTGCAACGATGGGTGCTCCAATAACACCCTTTTACATTTTCAAGGTCAACTACATTTTCAAGGTCAACTACATTTTCAAGGTCAATTTTGACAGCTGGGATATCAATCGATGGCTTTTAAATTGGTCTTATTGAAAGACATATTTGTATTTAGGTGATATACTATAGAGGTCATTTGGCATAAAACACATATTCTTAATGGCTTCTTAAGATAATTGTAAATTAATGCAAAGGTATATTAGGCAGCAAATAAATGCTAATTGTTTTTATGGGAAAATTTAAAGTATATTTCAAATATTTCATGACTAACCCATGGATAGAATGTAACCCACTGAATTAACTTTAACTTTAACTTGAGCAATAATTAACATTAAAAATGGGCCTTTGTGACTAGCCCACCACCTAGTGGTGTGATGATGGAACTCAGCTTTATAAAGCTTACTTTATTCCTTTTCACAGCCCTTGGGACCATTATTCAGAGGTGAAGAGAAAGACCAGAAATTTTTAAGGAACCAGTTCTCTTGTGGTTTGACCTGGATCCTCTCATGGAAAACATCTCATCCTCTGGAAGTTAAATCTCTTGGAAGCTCACTTTCTGCTGGTTAATGGAAGCTTTGTGACAAGACTGGTGTCTGCTGTGCCTTGCAAGTGATTGTGCAGTTTTAAGTGGTGATGGCTGACGTTTCTTGGCTGCTGTTTGTGGAGAATTCAAGCTTGGCTGTGCTGGTTGAATATGCCCAATGACTGCTTGATATCAATACTACAGAATTTAAGGAGCTTAAGTTTTGCCTTAGGGCTTCCATACTTAAGGAATTACAAGGGTTTGTGGAACTGCATTGTATGAAACATGTAGTTAAATATGCTTAACTCTCCTAGAGGTTATTAACTTGGTTTATTTTAATAATTTCATAATTCCCCTTTGCTTTGTTGCTGTGTAGCCATTCAGTGTTTGATTTAGTATTTATAGAAAGTTCTGCACTTTCCTTCCAGTTTCCTTCCAGTTTTCCAGTTTCTGGAAGTGGGGAAAGTTAGATAGGTGTTTTTGGGAGTGGGGAAAGTTTGTTTAGTGTCCAGCAAGTGCCTAGTCTCATGGTAACTAAGTTATATGACTGGATCCTGAATATTTCATATTTAATTCCCAATTTTTTCCTTTTTGACTTGAAGTGTTCCCCTCTATCCTCTCAATAGCAATCTTTTGGTTTTCCATAATGCAATTATTGAAGGGAACTTTTATTTGTGAATCTGTTGCCTTTTAAGTGTATAGCAAAACTGAATCTTTAATGATCTTTGTAATTATCTCATATATTCACTTTTTAAATATCTTTATCCAAAGAACTTTGTAATTACCTCTGTGTTTGTTTATATTTAAATGACAATCTTACACTTGGAATTAGCTGTTATATTTTTATATGAATCTCAATCACTTGTTGCCAAGTGTACAACCTAAGAATCTTTTTTATTTTTATTACCTCTATATTTTCATGTTTTTTGTTACTGAAGTGTTACCAAACTATTTTTAACTTCTTTCAACCTTGTATATTGTAATTTTAAGTGATTAAATGTATGAACTATCTGAAAGGTGCTTTAATTCTTCGATTTTGTATCTTACTAGTGATGAGTTACTGGCTCTTCAAGTGTTCAAAGTGAAATGTTTTAAAGTGTTTATTTTAATTGGTTTTATAGTTGCTGTTTAACTTCATTTTTAGATAATTTATGAACTGTTTATTATATTGTTCAGAGTTCCTTTTATGTAAACTGAAGTGTTGCACTATCAAACTGTTTTGCATTGTATTGTACTTGTAATAAAACTTTCAATAAGTGAATTTTTTTAATATTTTTACCCTTCTCATCCAATGAGTAAACCATGTTGTTAAAGCAAATCTACCACAGTGTTAAAGGGTCACTGATGAGATCTTGGAGTGAGGACTGTATTTTGTGAATGTCCTAAGAGACTAGTTTACTTGCAAAGATTCTCACAAAGGTGTAATAGAAAGGTGATAGATTGATGGAAAAATACCTTTTATATAAGGTACAGATAAGCCTGAATCACCTTGCTCTGAATCACTTTGCTCTGTCTTAAATGTACAGAAAATAATTTGCTAAATCTTGCAAGAAATTGATGGAAAAATACCTTTTATATAAGGTACAGAAAAGCCTGAACACCTTGCTCATTGTCTAACAAGTACTGATAGAAGTTTAAGCGCTTAATCTTTCAAACCTTTTACTACAAGAAAATGGCTTAATCTTTCAGGAAATTCCTTAACTTGGTATTCACATGTATTGCTCAACATGAGTGAAATAACCAACTTTGGTTGTGTATAGAGCTTTTCTTAAAATCAAATTTTAGCTATTAAGACAGTATACAGCTATGTCCTGTAGCTGTAGTATGTATGAAGCAAGGATTTCCTTTGAAAGCTGACAAATTTAAGTTAATTTGTGGTTAAGGTTTGTCAGTACAAGGGGTAGGAAAGTTGTTCCTCACACCCCTATATTACCATACATGAGTTTGAATGTTCAACTGACAATGAATACAGATTGGTTTACAAAACTTGTACCACTTGCACCTTCCAAGGAATTTTAAAGTTAATGGTATAAATGTCTGCATTACATTTTTACAAGTACAATAAGTGGCCTCAGCTGTAGTTGTCACGTTTTTATAAAGTGAGTCATGACTTGAAATGAGTTTCATATCCTGAATGTTAATTGGAACTACAGTATGATGTAAGTTTCAAGTCATATATGAAGAGTAAGTTATTAAATGCTAATTAAGTATTGTGATTTTAGGTTCTTCTTACACAGGATATAGATGGAGAAATTCATAGACATATGGCAAAGGTTTGACTGAATACATCAAGAACCATTAAAATTTAAGCTAAAGATTATATCTGATTTTTACTTATAGGCAGAAATTCATGAGTAAATTGATTAGCTTTTTCAAGCTTTATCAATATAAATACACATTTCTCATATCTTCCACACATTTGAAATCATGTAGCCTAAGTATGTAATTTAACTTTAATAGAAAAAATGGAAATGAAATTTTTTGGCGCCTTATCAAAGCTTTAGGAAACACAAAGTGACATTGAGAAGAGTTCAAGCTAGACCTAATAACAGTTCATTGGTTCATATTTCTCGTATTTCAACCATTGCAAAGGAGATCTGGTATAAATGTTCTCTTGGAGAGAGAGAGAGAGAGAGAGAGAGAGAGAGAGAGTGAGTGAGTGAGTGTGTGTACATGTGTGTGTGTGTTGTCTGGCGTCAACCAGGCAGTCAGTAAAGTTATTTTTAGATCCACTGCGTTCGTACGTAACGTCTTGGATCCTGACTTCAGCTTTAGTTATGTCATTATCGTAACTATCATTGCAATATTTGTGATTAAAAGTAACTAAATTACTTAAATTTAATATGAATTATTATTAGAGTAAGGATTACCTTGGCTTACATCTATGGGACAACATCGGGAGAGAAGTCAAAGCTATTTAAGTATTACGAACTAAAGGCAGCTGCTGTTCTGCAGGCCTCCTGCCCACCCCCCACCCCAAAAGGCCCAGGGAAACCACAGCCCCCATACCCCCCATACCCCCACAACACAAATGCCTAAGCCTTCTAATGCCTGAAAATCAACCCTTGAGAGAGAGAGAGAGAGAGAGAGAGAGAGAGAGAGAGAGAGAGAGAGAGAGAGAGAGAGAGAGAGAGAGAGAGAGAGAGAGAGAGAGAGAGTAATTGTTCAGGGTGTAAAACTGAACAAACTTGATCCAAGACACTTGATTCTGGAGAATTGGGAAAGTGCAGCCAACTCTGACCTCGATTTCCAGTACAACACGGACAAACGTAAACGAAATCAACTTCAAAACGAACGCAGGCACAACAATCGTAAACAAACGCAGGCAAAAACACACTTAAACCCGAAAACAAACGCAACAAACACGAACAAACACGAGCAAAGGAGGAATAAAACGAGGAAAGGGGGTGAGCCTTTACAGAGGCAAATCCCGCGCATTACTACTACTAGCGTGACCTTCCCGCCATCTGCCACTTGTAATCGTCCCGAGTGTCGTATTTGAGTGTAATTAACAGGTAAGTAATTTAAATTTCAAGTGTAATTACAATCCAGGTTGTTAATTACGCTGCTGTAATTAAATTTAATGAGTGAATACGGTCGCCTGCGCGGGACAAATGATATAAAAATCTTCAAAATACGACTCTCAAGGTCAGACAATATGGTCCCCCCCCAATCTGCCTTTATACCTGATTACGGCGAACTTGTAACCAGTAATTTTAAGTACTAGCTGTTTTTTTTTTTAAGTACCAGCTGTTGTCTTCTACCCAAATGATTGAAAGCTCTTCAAAATATGACTCCCAAGGTCAGACAATATGGTCCCCCAACCTGCCTCTATACCTAATTATTGTAACCAGTAATTTTAAGTACCAGCTGTTTTTTTTAAGTACTAGCTGTTTTCCTCTACACTTTTAGGGCTGCTGGTAATGGAGGTGAGTTTGCTTATTGTCGGCCAACTGTTATTTGCCCCGTAACTCTGCTCAACATAAAGGGGGACTGGGAATTCGGGTTTTTTTGGGGTGGGGGGTGACACAGGGTAATTCTAAGTACTAGCTCCACGCCTGTTTTTACCTTGGAAACTGGTTTTTGTCTACATTTTTAGGGGTTCTGATACTGGCGGTGCATCTGTTGTCGGCCAAATGGAATGTCCCATCGCCGTGTTTAGTACTGGCCTTGGGGTGTGGGAACACAGGGTAATTCTAAGTACTAGCTCCACGCCTGTTTTTACCTTGGAAACTGGTTTTTGTCTACATTTTTAGGGCTGCTGATACTGGCAGTGCATCTGTTTGTTGTCGGCCAAATGGAATGTCCCATCGCCGTGTTTAGTACTGGCCTGGGGGTGTGGGAACACATGGTAATTCTAAGTACTAGCTCCACGCCTGTTTTTACCTTGGAAACTGGTTTTTGTCTACATTTTTAGGGGTTCTGATACTGGCGGTGCATCTGTTGTCAGCCAAATGGAATGTCCCATCGCCGTGTTTAGTACTGGCCTTGGGGTGTGGGAACACAGGGTAATTCTAAGTACTAGCTCCACACCTGTTTTTACCTTGGCAACTGGTTTTTGTCTACACTATTAGGGCTTCTGATACTGGCGGTGCATTTGTTTGTTGTCGGCCAAATGGAATGTCCCTTCGCTGTGTTTAGTAATGGCCCGGGGGTGTGGGAACACGGGGTAATTCCAAGTACTAGCTCCACACCTGTTTTTACCGTGGCAACTGGTTTTTGTCTACACTATTAGGGCTTCTGATACTGGCGGTGCATTTGTTTGTTGTCGGCCAAATGGAATGTCCCTTCGCTGTGTTTAGTAATGGCCCGGGGGTGTGGGAACACAGGGTAATTCCAAGTACTAGCTCCACACCTGTTTTTACCTTGGCAACTGGTTTTTGTCTACACTATTAGGGCTTCTGATACTGGCGGTGCATTTGTTTGTTGTCGGCCAAATGGAATGTCCCTTCGCCATGTTTAGTACTGGCCCGGGGGCGTGGGTACCCATACATTAACAAGTTATTGCACTTGTTGGATGGACTTCAGGGGTTAATTGCAGGTTAATGACATTCGTGCGGCAAAAATTGAAGGTAAATCCATAATTGGCAACCAAAAAAAACCCAGGAAAAAGTCAAGTTAGAAGGAAA
Source organism: Macrobrachium rosenbergii (assembly GCA_039081455.1). NCBI lineage: Eukaryota > Metazoa > Arthropoda > Malacostraca > Decapoda > Palaemonidae > Macrobrachium > Macrobrachium rosenbergii. Next base: position 19,440 of record JANJGK010007240.1, read on the forward strand.
TTTCAATTTTGGATCTTTCACAATTTCTTTAAATTTTAATGAATTTTTTATAGGCTGGCCAGGATTAGGTTAGGATTTTTGGGCGAACCTTCGTCTAGCATAGGTCAGGCCAGCCTATTTACTATTCCTATATATTTTGAATGAACCTCTTCTATAAAATGCAAGAAAAACCATATTTCTTTGGATTTGTCACAATTTTTATCAATTTTAAGAATTTTTGTATAGACTAGTCAGGATTAGGTTAGGATTTTTGGGTGACCCTTCATCTAGCATAGGTTAGGCCAGCCTATTCACTGTTCCTCTATATTTTTAATTAAATCCTTCTATAAAATGCAAGAAAAATCATATTTCTTCAGATTCGTCACAATTTATAGAAATTTTAATGAATTTTTTATAGGCTGGCCAGGATTAGGTTAGGATTTTTGGGTGACCCTCCATCTAGCATAGGTCAGGCCAGCCTATTCACTATTGTCATGACTGTGCTGCAGTCACACTCTCACCTCCTTTGACCTATTTCTAACGAACGAGGGGTTACTTTATTGTACTTTCATGTATATTACTACTTTTCATTTTGATTTTTACAATGATAAAGAAGCCATGAAAAGACACCCCCTCAGTACCGAATTGTCACTGACCTTCGGACGTAACTTTTGGGTCATTTAAGGACGTAACATTGGGGTCATGTAAGGACGTAACATTGGGGTCACTTAAGGATCTAACTTTGGTTCATCACAGTGCTGTAAGCACCATTAACTAGATGCCTACTCCTGCTGTTAGCCCCGTACTTGTTGCAGCATCAAGTTACGGCGCTGTAAAACGCTGTTAACGGCACTGAAAAAGCACTGTAAGATCGAATCCGCCATAAAGCCGCAAACGTCATTTTAGTATGGAATTCACGGCACCTTGCGATTAGTTTATCTAAGGAGAAATATAATTAATAACTTCACTATTTTGGAGGTAAGTCCAAAGAAGAATATAATCGATATAGAAAAATGAAGCATTTCTAAGTTATAATTCCCTGTGAGTGGAAGTTATAGTGAATTTGATATTACTGTAAATGTTTTTCATTTAATTGTATTGATTGCTAATTTCCATCATTTCTATTGTCAAGTTCTTGGTTGTTAATTTCTCAGCCTCTGGACCCTGCGTCTCTCAGCTACTTTTCTGTGCGAAATATGATCTTTGTAGTAAATTGCAGTACATCTGGGCAGTTTGCAATCTTATCTGCACAAATTTTGTATTAGACTTTTGTGTAACAAAGCACAAAACGTTAAATGGGTTGAAGAAGATATTTTCAGTGCCATGAATGTTTCAGTAAAATAAGAATATGTAAGAATCTATAATAATTGTTAGATGTGTGAAATTTTCTAGACTGAGGAAGGTAAATGAAATCTATAAGAAACACAGTTATCATTGCATGTGGCTTATCGACTATTGCAACGGTTAATTTTGAGAAAGTTCCGAGCCCGTGCAATGCACGTTTGTCAAAGCTCGAATATTTGACTTGCATTTAGTTTTCGTAATATGATAAGAATTGTGAACTGTTGCCAGAGTTTGACAATAATGACTTGAATGACTAAGGTTTTCCTTTTCTTCAACAGATGGTGGATCAGGTCAAGAAAAGCTGTTAAAGTGACCTCAGTTCTACCCCCCGACCTTATTCCGCATGGCCGTTAACAGGGGACCGTCCAAATTTCACACCTTTTAGGTATGTGTGATTGTCAATACAGTTGTAGTAATTTGGACTGGAGATTACTTTCCAATTGGATGCTAATTAAAGGTTATCTTGTGTTTAGGGATTACCCGTCAGGGGTTAGGCATGGGTGACGATAGCCCCAAAGGGGTTAAGCTTAGACAGTGACGTGTGCCATACCTCGTCCCCAGGGGATACCGTACTGCAATTTTCAAAGACTTCCACAAGATTGTTTTCGCAGACAGGAATTTTTGGCCGGGCTAAACGACTATAGGATTATCCTCGATCATTTTAGACGCTGCCTTCCTCTGATTGTATTTGATTGTATTTTTGTATTGCATAGTTCAATGATTTTCCTGAAGAAATACATTACCAAATTGCTTCTCAGGTTGGAAAATGTGCCGGTCGAATTAGGTAGGTTCTGCTTTATTATACAATAAGACAGAACCAACCTAATGATGGTTTTTGGGGGCATAGCACATACTTTCCAAGGTTTTTTTTAGGCATTATAGACAAGCAGGCATTTGTCATACTTTGGTTTTAAAAGCAATTATTACATAAGTAATATGATTTTTTGTGGTTTTGTACGCATAGTGTGGCAAGAGGCTTGGTTAAAATTAAGCAACCAGGCCCTCCTTTAATCCTGCTGACATAGTTTACCTTACTAGTTTTTAAAAGGTGGACGTTTAACCTATATATTTTTGGAGCAAAAGCACCATAGTTATTAATTCTTGTAGGCCGTTCAGACTGTCAGTAATTTGTGGTGATGTCTGTAGCTTACGTCTCTCAACTGCTCCTACTTTGCTTGGGGTCGTCTTTGGCAGTTTGTCTTGCATGTAGGGCTCCAGGCCTGTCGTGGTTTCTTTTGCTTGGGAACCTGCATTGAATTTGTTAGGAGGTACCACGAAAGAGCGGTGATATGTCAAACAATCTTGAGGGGAAGTCAGTCACACAATGCTAGTTAACCTAATTTTAATCTACAAATTGTCTTACTTACAAACAGGGAGCTACTATGTATGTAATTCCTGTGTACAGTGCTGTTTTTGGATGGAACCCTACCTACCCTCAATCCAGAGAACACACACACGCAGTTAATTTGACAATTATGAATGCACCAACACTTTTTTTCTTTAACCTTAGTCCTACACAACACAGTCAGTACAGTAACTATTACACCCAAGGCAAATCCAAAGCTCTGCTTGTGAGTCATTCAAATCACTTGGCTATTTCCTCAATTTGAGCTTGAGCACAGCAAGAATTTGTCTTTTTATATATATATATATATATATATATATATATATATATATATATATATATATATATATATATATATATATATATATATATATATATGTTTAACCAGTTCATTGTACATTGACTGGTTATCTCAAAGAATGTCACACTCTTACCCTATCTAAATTTTCTCAAGTTTTTTTTTCACTTTTGCATACTCGAAGGCTTCAATTCACCAAGCTTCAGTCAATTCATTTAACAAGGGACAAGGGGCGGACTTCCTCAGAACATCCCTGTGGCGAGAAGTCCGTTATTAAACAAGAATAGTGAATGATGGCTAGTTGCTGCAAATAAATCAAATCACATTAATTCATTAACATTTTTTAAAAATCAGGATATTATTTTTTTACTGTGTCCCTTCGGCCTTGAAGAGGCATTATTTCGCTCCTTTTGTTGAAGAATGTGATTTTTAGGTCTGTTAGAACTACTGTGACAGCTTTTAGCTCAAATTTTGCCAGAATATAGCAGATAAATAGTTTTCATTCATCTGCATGCCATATGATGGCACATTCTTTTACAGAGTTCAAAGGAAGTGCTGGTTTTTGCAGGATTCTATGTATGTGGTGAAAGCTTACATATTAACAGTTTCGGGGAAGCTCCATGTTTTGTAGAAAGCTGAACCTGAAAAAAATTATCATTCTTGGTAAAAGGTGATTGTCTTTGAATGGAGTTGTTAGATTGCAAATGCTTTTAATACATATGGATCTAGTTTGTCGTACGATACTTTTTCAGCATTTTCATACAGTTTTCTCTTGTCCTGTGTTAGTGTTCAGCCGTGGCCATGTTTAGGGTACACTAATCACCCCGTTGTATGTGAAGACTGGTCCGCTGTCCTTTTATGCTCGCTCGTCCGAGAGGAGGCACACGGCCTGGGAAGATCCCACGACCAGAGACCGAGTACTGCCTCTAGTATTGGGCAGCTGATCTGGGGGGGCTCCAGGTTTATTGAGGACTGATCTTTGAGTCCCTTGGTTTTGAAGGGTTCTTGCCGCATTTGTGTAGGTCATGCGTAGTGAATGTCTAAGAAAAGCCTGCAGACTGTCAGGATGCTTACAGTTGTATGAGTCCTTCAGAGAAGTGTTCTTTGTTGGTGTATCTGCTGCAAGAGTGCTTTTTACGACACTTATTTCCTTTGATGATTCCAGTTTAAAGGACAACTATTGCCGTTTTCACCCACTAAGAAAGTCAGAAAGCCCCCAGCACTGCTAAATCCATTGGGGAGATTGACATAAAGCATCACTGTACACAACCAACTTAAACTTAAAGCTGTCACCCAGTCCTGGGAAGTACAAACCTAAAGCTGTTATACCCAGTCTTGGGAAATGCGTACAGCTCTCAAAGGTACAGGCTTTTCTTAGACATTTGTTTGCCTCAATCAGATCTTACATTTATAGATTCCAGAGATTCACAATACTGTACTCATTTTGATGAAGTTTGACACTATTCTCATTCTGCACAATATCCGGGTCAGTATATCTGAAAGTGATTTCTGATTTGGGCTGACTTTCAAATGTCTTTATTCCTCCCCCCAAGAAGTCGTTTATATGCATCAAGAGCATTCCAGACAAATCTCCTTTTCAATATCAGTAGATTTGCAGGGTCAGTTTTCACATGATTGCCTCCCATCTTCTACAGGAAAGTCTTCCCTGTGAGGTACCATTTTCTGGCAGCATCATTAAGACCGTATACACTTTTGTTTTCACAATCCATTGCAGTTTCCCATCGTCTAAAACTGGGAGCCATTTATCTACATGTCTGTTCCAGTCAGTGGCTGTTGTATGTCCATCTTTATGTTCAACATTCCTCCAACTGCTATGTTTCCCTGTAGATTTTCCAGCAAGGCTGTGAACAGTTCCTGTCTGCCATTCATCAGACTCTTTCGGCAGGAATCTTACTCTGTCCAATCTTTGGAATACCTTTGATTTTTAAATTATCTTCAGATGAAGCGTCCTCAACCTTGGTGTGGTTCTCTTCTTCCTCCTCATTTTTTTCATTTTCCACTGGATTTATAACTGCTGCTTTCTCATTCCTCTTGCTGTTGTCCATTTCATATCTCAGATTATCAAGCTATTCATTTCTTCCTTCTTCAGTGTTTTTTATCAAAACTGTAAGGTATCTCCTGAATGTGTGTTTCGTGTTCTCTTACAATATGTGAACCATATTTCAATATCACTGTTTTGCCATCTTGACCAGTGACTGTTGCTGGTCCTTTCCGTTCCTTTTGGTCTCCCCTCTTTAAGTAGACTTTATCTCCATTCTTAAGGACTTTACCAATAGTTCTTACTTTACGTCTTAGATGCCCGTCATTTTTTCTCAGAAGTTTCAGCAGCAATAGAGGCTTTTCTTGCCGAGTTTCTAGCATTGAGATGTTGTAGTGCCCTCCAGTGCAGGAAGTTCCTCATTCGTGGTACAGGGTAGGGTTAGGATTCTGCCCATACGCGAGTTGATAAGGGCTAAAACCCCCTACCACTTGGAGACAATTTTCAGCAATGACTGCCCATGCCAAAGCCACTTTTAAAGGCAGTTCTGGTTGCTCTGCCGTCATTTTTGTCACCATTTTGTCTATAACTGTGCG
>JANJGK010007240.1:30000-32422 GCA_039081455.1 Macrobrachium rosenbergii
AACAGGAGAGGACTGAGAAAAGTAAGATGGAAGAAGGAGAATATGAAAGGAGGTAGAGTAAAAGGAACAAAAGACGTTTGCATCTCGGGGGGCCATGGCAGGGGCACGCAAAGAACCTCAGATAATGCCTACAGTGCACAGCGTGAGGTGTTTAAGTCTCTCTCTCTGTCGTCTTGCAATACAGCCTCCATATCTGCTGTCATGGACGCTGAAAGATGCTAGTGTCTAATTCTTGCCTTTTTATATTGATAAAAGTAACGTCTTATGTCCGCAACAATGGACTCTCTCAATTTTTACAGCTAGGGGGAGGGGGTTGTAGAGGTGAGGTAATTTATTCTTAATAACCTCTCTCTCACACACACCTTTTTGTGATCTTTTGAATAATTCAGAGCTCATGAGTTTGTTTCTTTACTTAACATGGAATCATTGTTAATAAAAATAGGAATATGGAATAATATATAAGCAACAACAATATGTTTTAATTCCATTAAATCGTCGAGACATCGGTCTAGCCGCTGAATCTCTCAGATTAACATTCAATCAACGTGTTGTCTCGAAGGCCGCCACCGACCTACTGAGCTCTTCCACTTCCAGTCAGTCTCCCTCGCCTCGCCAGCTGTACCACCACTGGCTTAGTCCCCTCCCCCACCCTCACCCTCCCGTATAGACACACACACACACACACACACACGTAAGCGCGCACACGCCTCGACGCACGCTCGCACACAGAAACGTACATGCGTGTGCGCGCGCACATCTACGCACGCACACACTCTTCCCTCACTTCTCTCACTTTCGCTTGGGACTCCTCACTTTGGCAGCCAGCCAGCCAGCCAGCGGCGCCGCCATGCGGCCGCTCTCGGAACTGTCGGCCCTTTAAACTCTCGTTCCAACAGCGAGTTCGTCCTAACTCTCTTCTTACTCGTCATTTCTCGTTTTTTTTTTATTTTGACTGTCAGAGATACTATTATCATTACTGTTATTATTTTGACTATTATTACTATTGTTATCGGCTGCGTTTTGGCTCTAGAGGTTAATTAATAATAAGTTTTTAACTCCAGGATATCAATTTTCTGTCGTATCCAGCTGATTATATAATGGATTATACAGTGGTATTATTCTCTCTCTCTCTCTCTCTCTCTCTCTCTCTCTCTCTCTCTCTCTCTCTCTCTCTCTCTCTCTCTCTCGTCCCCAGTCATTAATGCAGTCGGATTTAAGGCCATATTAACGATTAATCTATTAATCCAGTAATAAATCTTGGATTATACTTACTTATTTGGATTTACCAAATTAAAAATCCCTTTCTAATCTAATTTAAATTCATTCAAGAGCGCAATTTCGTCCTGACTTCACACTATTTATCTCCATTTCCCGTCTTTATCGTTCATTATTCTTCACTATTTTCATTATTCTCTGACTGTCGTCATCACTGTTGTTATTTTTACTGTTATTACTATTATTATCGGCTTTCGGTTGGCTATAGAGGTTAAATGATAGTCATTTTTTTTATGCCGTCGATCTAAAATGCTTTGTTTATGTACAGTATATTTATTATTATTATTATTATTATTATTATTATTATTATTTTAAGTTGCATTTAGTTCAAGGGCTAACGGACTCTGCTGGCATAAGGCCAGTTTGCCATCACTAATCAATAATAGCAGTTTCTTTTATTTTGCAATGAATATTGCAAGAAGTATTGTGCTGGCTTACACCATATTTTATATCTCATAATTAACTCTATTAAAGGTTTGTCTCATTACATTTTATTTATTAACTCTCTCTCTCTCTCTCTCTCTCTCTCTCTCTCTCTCTCCTCTCATCTCTCTCTCTCTCTCTCTCTCTCTCTCTCTCTCATTATTAAGTGTAGATTAAATGACCATGTACAGGAATATCAAATGTATATTTAAAGAAAAATAAATGCTTTGTATATTACAAGCAAAGGGAGGTTCTCTCTGCCACTTTCTCAAAATGGATTCCTTTTAGACGAATAATGTCATGAAATACTTATTATGTCTCTTTAATTTAGTTATATATATATATATATATATATATATATATATATATATATATATACACTGTATAATTTCTTTGGTAGTTTTGTGAAGTAATATTTCTGACTTGAATAAATCTAAATGTATTTGTCTTATTGGCAGGAATTTGTTTATTAAGCAGGGACTTCAAACTTCGGAGAGAGAGAGAGAGAGAGAGAGAGAGAGAGAGAGAGAGAGAGAGAGAGAGAGAGAGAGAGAGAGAGAGAGAGAGAGAGAGATTTTTTATAATTATAAATGGATTAAAATGACATTTTTAATTTTTATAAAAAACCACTGCTTCAATTTCAACCAAATTTGGCACACATACACATACATATATAATATACATGTGTATGTGTGTGCACCATATACAGACATATATATGTTGT
>JANJGK010007241.1:0-32418 GCA_039081455.1 Macrobrachium rosenbergii
GAACATTTCATGTAATGCCCTCCGTTATCCGATCTTGTTACCGGTAAGGAGGCGGGTGACCTGTTCCTTTTGGGTATTTCACCTTTGCATAACTGGTATTACGGGAAATGTTTGTAATATTTGCATTTTTAACATTTCATCTGAGTGTACTCATATAATAAAAGATACTTCAGTCTTTCGATGTGTTATAGTTTGACCTCACTAATGATACGCTGAAACTTTAAGAATGAGTTGTTTTATGAATTATGTGAAATCATGCAAGGAAAGAAAAGGCCACAGAAAACAAAATCGGTGCATTTTCTTGAAAATCTCACGAAAGAGGTTTAAAATAACGACGAATCCAAACTATCCTCTCGAAAAACTACTCTTTGTTCTCCCATGAGATTATAAGATGCATCACGAAAATCTCTCTCTCTCTCTCTCTCTCTCTCTCTCTTTGATTAATTCCGTATGATTATCATTATTATTATTTAGCTAGAGTAGTGAGGTAGATTCTTAACGCTGCCGTGCCTACCCACTCGTTACTAATTCAAATGAGTGAGAGAGAGAGAGAGAGAGAGAGAGAGAGAGAGAGAGAGAGAGAGAGAGAGAGACAACTCGGCCTCTTTTGGCACGCGTCGTAAATGCAAACATTAGTCGGGAAGAGACAGCTGACACGCTCGAGTCATTTGTTTGCCGGGATCTCTCTCTCTCTCTCTCTCTCTCTCTCTCTCTCTCTCTCTCTCTCTCGTAAGGCCTTACTTTAATTTTTCTGGTATTCATTAGCACTATTTCCCTTTCTCTTGTATATTGATGTTTCATTTCTTTCAAATTCTTTTTCAGAATCTCTCTCTCTCTCTCTCTCTCTCTCTCTCTCTCTCTCTCTCTCTCTCTCTCTCTCTCTCTCTCTCTCTGTGTCGTGCATAACTTCTTACCTTTTCATCAATGATTCCTAGGTGTCATATTATTCGTACTGATTATGATTTGTTGGTTACTGAACTGGCGACCATCATCTGGTATCAAATGGCCTTACCGCGTTAGGTCTTTAAGGCATTAATATCACTCTTCATACATATTATTCTATTTCATGTTTAGATCTGGTGGTAGTGTGGATTCTATATGGATTATCCCAGTTAAAAGGAATCTGTAGGAAATATTACTTACAGATTTGTGAGTTACCGATTTATACAGAAACATTCGCATTTCACTACTTCTTACTTCCGTTCATAAATATATCTCAATATAAAAAAACTCTTATTATTTTTCCCCTTGTAAAATCGAAAGTCTACGAATAAGAAACACTACGATCATACTTGCCGTCCTCCATCCTTGGCCCAGTCTCTCTCACCACTGCCTCTGAAGACGTGTGCAGACTGAGGTTGACATGCCTGTATGGTGCGTAACCCTCCCAGAAGTCCGACTTTTCGTCTTGCTTTATAATATTATGTTCCCTACTTTAAGCTCTTAAATGCCTCTGCTTCACTATGATGCGCGCGCAGCTTCTCGCGCTACAAGCGACTTGTGTCCCTCCAATCTTAAAAGCCTTATCCAGGCCTTGGGCTTTAAACCTCCTCCCACTCTCAGCCCTACAAACTTTTGGTATCTGGTGTTCTGGAACACGTGCTGCGGGCAGTTCACTTTGTAGGAGACCTATCAAGACCATTTTATTTTCACCAGAAACACAAGTCTCTCTCTCTCTCTCTCTCTCTCTCTCTCTCTCTCTCTCTCTCTCTCTCTCTCTCTCTCTCTGTTGAATGTCTAGGATTCCTTTTTCTCGACCAGTCTGTAACTTTCGCTTTCTCTCTCTCTCTCTCTCTCTCTCTCTCTCTCTCTCTCTCTCTCTCTCTCTCTCTCTCTCTCATTTATATCAATTTAAAACACTCCTGAGGTTTATACACATACACACACGTGCACGCACTCACGCAAACACACACACACATATAAATATATATAAACTGACATAATTTTATGAAATGAAACAACGATCTGTTTTCAAATTTCGTTCGAATATCTGCGTCAGAGAAGAGTTCACTTTTCGCTTGGAAAAAAATATTCAGTAACTGTGGCCTATATTTTTTTTTTATTTTCAACAAGCTATTCCCCCCCTCATCTCTCTCTCTCTCTCTCTCTCTCTCTCTCTCTCTCTCTCTCTCTCTCTCTCTCACACACACACACACACACACAATTTATCTCTGGGAATAGTTTATAAAAAAAATCTTGCTACTCTATTACAACATTTATCAAATAAGAGCATTTGTTTTCATAGCGAAATGGAATTAAACAAACAGTACCTATATATCCAACAACCTCATAATTCCTCATCCAACAATCGTTCACTTTTCACGAATGGTGACACCCCCAAGTAAAAACCCGGCTTTCACTTGGGAATCCATCAGTTATTTTTTGTAGTGATTTTTTTTTATTACGCTTATCACACAAACCTCCACTCTAACTGGGATTCGACACAGTTTCCCTAGTTTCTGTGATGGCACCTTAAGCTTAACCACCACTTCCCGTGGTATCTTCTAACCGCCTCCATAAATAAAAAAAGAAAAAAAAAGTGGGTAAACCGTGAAGCGAAATCTTCCTTTCTCCGTCAGACAAAAAGGCAGGGGAAAATCGAGCTAAATCCTGTCCCCTCATTTAAAGTCTGAAGTTACGTTGACGAGGTAAATTCTCCTAACAAATAAACATGTGAGGAAATAGAGAAGTTGAGAAATCATTTTTAAATACATATCTGGTGAAATGACCGGTAGATTCTGTAAATGAAAGCAGTCATTCTGAAAGTTCGACCTTCTAAATGAAAGTCGAACCCTAACTGGTGGTAAGTCAAACCTGGACTATACCACTGCCCTTTAACATTGGATCAATGAATGGATAACCTTTACTTTGAGCTATATCTCTGTTGCATAACACGAATTCATGAAGTATGGTAAGGGGAAGATAAAAGTTACAACCAAATTAAATGGAAAATTTTGATAAATACTTTTTTGTTTACACTGGAAATACATCTGCGGTTAAAATGGAACTGGGAATTAATTGAGCGAAAAATTAAATAAGCAACCAGATATTAGATATTAATGACCAAACAATTGTTGCTAGTGCATACAGAAATATGAAAACCACCTGTTCCATCACAACAACCACAAAACAGGTTTCTCTGCCAAGCGTCACCACGCCTTTCCTCTGGGAAGCATGGGCGGGAAACATTTCGTCAAAGCTACTCCGTGTTAGCTGTCGCCGAACTGAATGAATGCGAATGTGTTAGCGATGCTTTTCCCTGTAAACTCCGATGTACAAATCTAGTTTCAATACCAGTTCATGCACAGCTGGGAAACTGATCCGTGCCATGCAGTTGGGAAACCAATTTATCTCCAGCTAGGCGAGCAATTGAATTTCTTTACAATGACACATAAAACCATTCAGCGGTGGAGAATAGGAAAAAGTCTAAAAAAATGAGTAATGATAAACATATAGATTATTACACACACACACACACACACACACACACACAGAGAGAGAGAGAGAGAGAGAGAGAGAGAGAGAGAGAGAGAGAGAGAGAGAGAGAGTGTTTAATCCCACAATATATATTCCTTAAAGATACAGTATGCCTCTGTTGACCTAAAGCGTTGGATTAGGCACTAGCTTCGTAACGAACTGGTATGTCTCTGCCAGCACAGAGAGAGAGCGAGCAACAGCAGAAAAAGGAAACGAAAAACAGACTTGAGTGATCAGTGTTCCGTTAAAATGTACCCTATCAAATCATTAAAAAAAAACATAGAAGTGGAAGAACTTTAACAAAGTATTCCTCACTTCGTGGTACACCCAATCCTCTTCCTCCCTCCCCGCCCCCCCGTTTCTCTCTCTCTCTCTCTCTCTCTCTCTCTCTCTCTCTCTCTCTCTGTCATAATCCAATCTGTCTGCCTGTTGACTCTATTGTCTGGCTGTCTGTCTCTTAGAATAGGACCTACGACCTGTAGCTGCTGCTCGAAGAGAGGCTTCACAGGGGCAAATGAATTGGATGTTAAATGAGCCCTCTCTTCATAACGGGACGACACGCTCCCATGATTCCAAGGGATTTTAGATTTGGGTCTTGGCAAATAATAATCGTATGGAATATAATTCAAAGATAAGCTACTTGTTAATGAATAATCCCACTTTTGCTTAGGTTATTATTTCAGTCTTGCTGTCCAACCTTTCTAACAATTATTTACTAGTGCAACCGTGGGGTGGTTTCCAGTTTCTCTGTCTTGCTGTCCAACCACTCCAACTCCCTCTTTCACTATCTTATGCGCTGAATGACCGAAAGTGCCCCAGGGCGTGGTTTGACAGCCTAAATTTCATAAAAATCAGCTTAATCATGGGTATGACTCTATAAAAACCTTTTCTCTACACTTTATTCAGAACAAAACTAATTCATTACATAGACCGCGATGGGATTCATTGTGAAAATTTCATTACAAAGAACCAAAGTCCTTTCGGAAAACTCAACTCCTTGAAATAATCTAGTTTTGTTTGCTTGCAATTTTCGCGCTCGGTGGAACCTCTCTTTTGCCAACGGAAAGTCTTGTGAAACAGAACGAAGCAGCTAATGAGGGAAATCTGGTTAGTGTGAAGCCGGGTAACGGCGGCGAACCCTGCTGATACGAGAGCTAAATCTGTTCGAGAAAATCTTTCAAAATACAACGACAGCTTTTAGAAGTTCGTCAATATTTTGTAAAAAAAAAAAAAGAAAAAAAAAATTATTATTATGTTGTATTGTCTACAGTTTTTTTTTTGAGAATTTCACATTTGATAACATACTTAGGTACTTTAGAAAAGTGTTCAAGATGTTCATAGTGTTCGTGTTAAGAAATATATATATAAAATAATTTCATAATCTGCCGATAAGTACGTACACAATATATATATATATATATATATATATATATATATATATATATATATATATATATATATATATATATATATATATATATATATATATATATTTTTTTTTATTTTTTATTTTTTTTTTTTTATGATGTTGCCTTGTAATGCGTATATCCTCCTATAATTTTGACATATTTACTTTTTTTCATGTGCTGTGTGTAATGATAATGATCGTTAAAGTGTCATATTTAGTTTGGCATCAGATCTCAAAATAACTAATGATTAAATAACTTGATAGCGTAATTTAGAAATTAATAATACAATTTTAATAGTAACGTAATTTAGAATAATATCTTTCTTGGTAAAAGCGTAGTATATGAACACGTGTGTGTGTGTGTCCACCAAGGACTTGTTTCATTTCAATTGTCATCAGTTGAGATAAGAGAGAGCGCTTTGTTTTGGGTTAGTAATGACAGGTTTGGAAAACAAATGCCGATTCGTCCCATACGAGCTCAAGACGAGGGATTTCACGTTGTTACATGCATTGTTCGAGTCACGTACGCCACTTTGAAAGAAAGAATACGTGTCTTGATCAGTTACGCCATGTTTTGTAAGATTGTGTTCAAAACGTTTTGCTGGGATGACGTAACTTTCCTTCTAGAAGCTTCTCCTTTGTATCTCGTACCCAAAATGCTTTAATGACGTCACCTCCCTGCTTCTAGAACTTTTGTATCTCGCACCCAAAATGCTTCAATGACATCATGTAATTGTTTCACGTGTTACTGGAATTCTAAAATTTTTTTGTCATTCTGATTTCTGAGACCAGTTAATTTGGTTCCCTGTCTCTCTCTCGTTCTTAGAAAGAGATTACTTTTAACGTAGTGTTTTGTGGTCACGTATTAGCATTAACTTTTGAGATCTGAATTTAGTAAAGTAATTTAGTTTGTAACGGCGCCTGGTAAAAAGTGTGTTTTGTGGTAACGCAGCTGCAGCAAGTGATTTACAGAGGTTTTCACAAGTTTGTGTATGGTAACGTGAATTTTACTTATTAATACCATGGTATGATAAGTTAGGAAATTTTTACCAAGTGAAATCATTATTGATAAATCTTATGTGTATTTTTGTGTGTTTTTCTATTTACAATCTCTTTATATTTTCACATTTTTTATATTTGTGATGTAACATTTATTTACGTAACATTTTAAATATTTCTTGGTAATTTAACATTGTATACTTGATTTGATTTAATATTTCATGTTAAGATTTTCTTTTTAAATCTTGAGTAATTCTTGATAGTTTAAATTTTGCTTGATTAATTTAAATTCCTGATAAATTTTTTGTGAATTAGTTTTGTTTCATAATTTAATTCAAGAATTAATTGAGTGTTGTATTATTTTCAAGTAATAATAAATTTTTCAGATTGTGAATTCTAATTAATTGTGAATTCTAATTATAAACTTTGAATTTAAAAATAAATTTTTGTATTTAATGTTTTTAGAAAACAGTGTTTCATTTATTGATCATCAGTGAATAGGATTGATTGTGTGTGCATAAGGCAAAGTGATAAACATGTTTTGTTCTTTTAGTTTTGCTAAAGTGAATTAAGACCAGGGAAACAGTTAGAGTTTTTTGATGGAGTGATGCCCTTCTACTCTAGAATATTTCTAGTTTAATTTTTGATACCTCACACATACTTTGATAGACTTAGTTTGATTTTGCAAGTAATAAATAAGTTTTTTCTCAAGGGATCACTGTTACCTTTAGAGTACTCAGTCGTAATAATTAATGTTATGAGAGTTCAGGTATCTGGCTGAAGTGAGGTATATTTTTGAATTTTGAGATTAGTTGTGTAATAACCAGGTACTTAATACGCATCGTGGCAATATATATATACTGTATATATATGTTGTATGAAGGTATTTCATCAGAAATTCCTCCAGGTGTTTGGTTATAAGGACTGTGTTTGGAACTCAGTCAGAGTTTGGTTATGACATCTTCAGTTTCTCCATGGCTGTAGAATAAGACTGTTTTTGGAAGATCAGACCAATGTTCTGCAGGATTTCAGACAAACTCCATAGTGGTTTTTCTTGTATTTCGTATAAAGACTTATTTACAAAAGAATACAATTGGTCTGCACGGGATGATCTCCCATGTCGATCTAATATCTAAGCTGTCACACTTTTACATAGCAAGACTAAGATGCACACACACGAACAAACATATGACCTCGTTCCCAAGAACTTCCCACGGCTACGTGACATTTGCCTCCAGCTCTGAGCAAAAGGAGAACGCTGAGTTTATGCAAACGGATGCTAATGTATGATGACGCACTGTCTTAAAGCACTACACAGGTACTTATTGATGACGTCTGCGTCTGGTTTGACCAAACGGAGATTTCACAATAGCCTTCCTTTCATGTGCGATAGAGATATATATGTTGGGAATTATCTTAGATTTACTAAGAAACGTAGTTTCTTTAAATGTGGCATAAATGAAATATGACATTTGCTCGGCCACGTAAAACACAATAGGAACGAAATCATCAAAACAGGCATTCACTAGCTAAGCATAAATCCTCAGAAAGCAAAAGAAAATATACGCTTCCAAATATCATTATACTCAAAATGTGAATGAGATACATAGTAGACCAGTAAAATAATGACTTGGCCTTTTGAGAGGTTATTTCGAACCCAGGATGACCATGCAGAGGATGGTTGTGAAGCCATTTCAGAACGATTGGGATTAATGTGATAGGTACAACCACCTGGTCGTTAGTTAACTGTGTTGAACTCCTGGTTCTCCTAGCCACGGATCGGCATAGAATGTTATCCTTAATCAAGAAATATTGATTCGTATATTTCACATATTCCTTATCATCTGGATTCCTATTTAATGCATCTATTATTACTCTTAATTTCTGATCTTTCATTTGTTCTTGTCGTACTGAATCTAGATTCCATTCTATATCTGTAATATTCTCTGTTGCTTGGGCTAACGATTGACCATTTTCGATAGCAATTTTCATAGCTTGCGAAGGAATTGGAATTTCTTCTAGATCAGCGAAAGGTATTGAGTGTGTTGGTACTGGGTTACGAGATAGCGCATCTGCGATTACGTTTGCTTTACCGGGTAAGTATCCAATTTTAGCTCCAAAGTCCTGGATAATCATGTGCCACCGAGTTCTTTTAGGACTATGATTGAAACCTTTAAAAAAGTCAGTAAGGGGCTTGTGATCAGTTAGAACTTTGACACTATACCCATAGATTATATATTTAAAATGTACCAACGAATTAGCAATGGCGAGGCATTCCTTATCTATTACTGCATATTTCTTCTCTGACATTTTTAATTTGCGAGAATAAAAAGCAATGGGGAAAAACTTATTGTCATGCCACTGGAGTAACACACCTCCTACTCCTTGATCTGATGCGTCGGTTGCAATAATAAACTCTTTAGTAAAATCGGGAAACTTTAAAATAGGAGCAGCACTGATTTTTTCTTTCAAGGTATCAAAAGCAATTTGATGTTGGGATTCCCATTTAAAAGTTACGTCCTTCCTTATGAGATCAGTTAAAGGAGCTGCTATTACTGAATAATCTCGGATAAACCGACGATAATAACCCGAAACCCCGAGAAATTGCTGTATGGCTTTAACATTAGTAGGAACGGGAAATTTACTAATAGCAGAGATTTTATCATGGACTACTTTAAGACCTTGCCGAGATACCATGAAACACAAATAGACTAATTCGTCTTTAAAAAACTCACATTTAGAAATTTTTACTTTTAGATGATGTTCTCTTAACCTTTGAAGGACTATTTCTAGTTTACTTAAATGCTCCTCCAAGGTGTTGGAAAATATAACTAAATCATCCATATAAGCATGGAGAATATTCCCTAGTAAATCTCCGAACACTATATTGATCATTCTAGTGAACGTAATAGGAGCACAACGTAGCCCAAATGGCATACGTAGGAATTCATAGTGACCTCTAGCTGTACTAAAAGCAGTGTACTGGGTACTATCCTTAGCTAAGGGTATCTGGTGAAAGCCTTTAAGTAAGTCCAAGGAAGTAAAAAATTTATTCTGTCCTAATAGAGACAAAATATCATCTGTGCAAGGTACTGGGAAACGATCAGGGATAGTTTGGTCGTTAAGCTTGCGAAAGTCAACACAAATCCTCCAGGTTTTGTCCTTTTTTGGTACTACTATCAAGGGAAAATTATAAGGGCTGTTAGATTTCTTAATAACCCCCTCTTTTAACATTTTATCTACCTCAACATTGATTTCATTCAGAAATTTGGCCGGTAGACGATATGAAGGCACGTAAATGACCTGGTCTTTATCCTTTAAACGAATTTGATGTTCGATGACTTCCGTTTTGCCTAAAGCTCCAGTACTAGTAGAAAAAACATCACTATATTTGGATAAAAGATCAAAAAATTTCTTGCTTATATCCCTGTCTAAGATGTCTGCTTCGATCTTGCCTTTAATTACCTTTAAAAGAGATTCGTCTGTTGCTGATTCAGTGGAGTTAATTTCAGCAACTGTAAGGATTCGATGTTTATATGCTTCGATATTGACAATATGTTGATTTTCATGTACTGTTAAAGCAGCATTTAAGTGATTAAAAACTTCAATGTTAACCCGATGATCAGAATTTACTGTGTATAATGCTTGCGTGACTGAAAGCCCATTGATCTTTAAGGTATCAGGAAGAATTAAAACCTCTGAGCCTGGCAATTTTCTTTTAACCTTGACCGTGAGATACGATGGTGTGTTTGGCTCGATGGTTTGTGCGAACGCAGCAAGGACGGGTGCCTGAGAGTTATGTTGGGTTGCTGTAACAATATCATCGCTTATGAGACAAGTGACTGGCTCTTCGATATACGTTATCTTCTTACTCTCTGTCTCCTTCTGATCCAAAACGGATTTCAATGTGTGTGAAGACCGATAGAATTTCCCTTTTATAAACACTCCGTGTTTTGCGGGTGTTAAAATTACATTATGTAATGACATTGATGGATATCCTATAATAACTACTGGGTACATATTAATATTGCCAACTATGATAAAGGTATCCGTAAAAGTACGTTGCCCCAACCTGTATTGTATCTGAGATGTACCAATTACATCTAATTCATTATTGCCTATTCCTGACAAACGAACATCAGAGCGTTCGATGGGAAATCTTGAAAATAAAAGGTGATGGGTACGTAAATCCATTATATTACGTGGACTACCTGAATCAAAAAACAAGGTGAAATGCTTGTGTTCTAAGCTAACTGCATGCAAAGTGGGTCTAACTTCTTCTGAGCCAATAATAGCGTGTATTTTGCAAAAATCTACGGGACCGTGCTCTGCATGTTTGGGAGACACTACCTCGATTTCTGGAAAATTCTTGTCTTCACACATATCTTGGAGAACATTAAACTTATTATCTGATTCAAAAAGTGATGATAACCCAATATCACTCTCCTCCCCTTTTAAGCTGGCTATGTGGTGTTTGTCTGCCCGCCGGCATTCGGAAAATTCACTGACGCATTATTGTTTGGAACTGCTGAGCCTGAAGTTGGCTTTCCCGAGGAACGATTTGAATGTACTTGTTGTATGAAGGTATTTCATCAGAAATTCCTCCAGGTGTTTGGTTATAAGGACTGTGTTTGGAACTCAGTCAGAGTTTGGTTATGACATCTTCAGTTTCTCCATGGCTGTAGAATAAGACTGTTTTTGGAAGATCAGACCAATGTTCTGCAGGATTTCAGACAAACTACATAGTGGTTTTTCTTGTATTTCGTATAAAGACTTATTTACAAAAGAATACAATTGGTCTGCACGGGATGATCTCCCATGTCGATCTAATATCTAAGCTGTCACACTTTTACATAGCAAGACTAAGATGCACACACATGAACAAACATATGACCTCGTTCCCAAGAACTTCCCACGGCTACGTGACATTTGCCTCCAGCTCTGAGCAAAAGGAGAACGCTGAGTTTATGCAAACGGATGCTAATGTATGATGACGCACTGTCTTAAAGCACTACACAGGTACTTATTGATGACGTCTGCGTCTGGTTTGACCAAACGGAGATTTCACAATAGCCTTCCTTTCATGTGCGATAGAGATATATATGTTGGGAATTATCTTAGATTTACTAAGAAACGTAGTTTCTTTAAATGTGGCATAAATGAAATATGACATATACAGCATATATATTAAACAAGTCTATGTGTGTGTGTTTGTGTGTGTGTGTGTGTGTGTACATTCTTGTGCTACACCAAGAAAGAAATAGAGAGAAGTAAAAAGGACATAAAAAGTCTCCTCGACTCAATTACCCAATTGTTTTGCCAGCTGAATCGCTCACCAAATCTATGGCAGATTTATGGTTGCAACGTTTCCCATTTTCCGTCTGAGCCTCTGGCCTCAAATGGCTTCGCGTACTAATGTCTCCCATTACGGAACAGAAAGAGAACTAAGATTATTTTTTAAAGGTCTGGTTTCTACTTTCCCGTTTATATTATTATTTTTGGGGGTTAGGGGTGACAGTATTTTTTTTATTTTTTATTTTTAGCCCATTTATAAATCTAAAATTCCGTTGTTTTTGTTTCGGCAGCAACACTTTAATGATTTGTTTTTCTTTGTCATTCCGTTTAGGTGGCCTATTTTATATTTCTGTACTTTTTCTTTTACCGTATAAAGCAGATTTCCTTATTGGAGCCTAACTTTTCCAACCAGGAAATCAGCTTGGATAACTGGCAGTAGGGCTAATGATAATATTTAGGATCTGTAGTGGTCATTTCAAATAAGATTAAAACTAATAGCAACGACGAAAGAAATATGCCAGACATAAACATACGATGGAAAATGGCAAGCATACCAATAGCTCTCACTGCCGAACTCAGAGAAAGCTCGACATACTCGGCTCAAAATTTCAAGTTAGGAGAAAAGAATATTTATTCAAAGAGCTTCCACAACAGCGGCCTCTCTGTCAGGTAGCAGAGGGGCCACTGAACACCTGTCAGAACCAGCAAGTCAATGGCACTGATACAGATTCCCGGTTTTGCCTCTTTCGTGAGTGAAAGTTCCCCAGGCTTTCGTTTGTTACAAAAATATACTTTAGTGATAACTTGCTTCGCAAGTAGTTTATGCAATCTACTTTCAATTAACGTAAATAATTATGGATTAAAATTGCAAATACCTTTCTGATTACTATATATTTTTTATTATTTTCTTTCCATATCTTTGTTTTTATTTAGTTATCTTCACAATAAACTGGTCTTTTGAATCGTGCCTTAATCATCATATCTTTTGTATACGTCTATTTGTAAGTGAGTGGTCAGTAACTCCCTTGATCATCTTTTTCTTTTACGTGTATTTGTAGTTAAGTGATCTGTAACCTTCCTTGATCAACCTTATGTTTATCTGATTATATTTATAGTTAAGTGATCCATCCCTCTTTCCAGTTTACGAAAAAGTCAAGTGGAAAAGGAATCGGCCGCAAAGAAACAAAGTCAGAAGGGAGAGGGAAAGGCAGCGGTGGGAAGGCTGGAGGACAGTAGGCTACTTTCCCTTTTAACAAAAATTAATAAATAAATCCAATAAAAGTCGGTCTCGTACTATATGTATCAGATATAGCTAGAGTTGAACAATATCCTCTCTCTCTCTCTCTCTCTCTCTCTCTCTCTCTCTCTCTCTCTCTCTCTCTCTCTCTCTTAATGAGATTGTATATTATTCATAAAGAGCGATAGAACAAAATAAAAAATCTTTAAATTTAGTTGACGGAGATACTAGCCCACCAAATTTCCGTTAAAAACTTAATTTACTATGAGACGTTGTATTTCAGTGACAAATATCCAAAAGCTCTTATGACTTATGAACAACGACATTTTCCCACACACTGCGCATAAATGGAGTGCAGAGTGGACGCACATTAAATCTTCCACACATAATAGCTGGGCATTAATGGACAGGCAGCCGACCGAATTTTTTGCGAGCATTTTAACGTGGTGGCTGATCACGTGATTCATAAGTTATTTGTGGGATTTCCAAAACATCGATTTTTTGTCTATAGGATGGAAATTGGAATTATGATATATATATATATATATATATATATATATATATATATATATATATATATATATATATATATATATATATATATATATATATATATATATATATATATATATACGTAGACGACCACATGAAAGGTGAAAATTAAAGACCAGGTACCAAGCGCTTTCGTGTATTGCGTACACTTCTTCGGGGTACAAAGTAAAATAAATAAAGAGAGACATAAACAAGAAAACTTCACAAAACAAAGATCAAAGCCACCAACAAGCTAAACACCATTATTGAATGCAATCACTAGTTTGAAGTCAAATTGTCACATACCAAACAAAAAATACTTTAAAAATACTTAAGAACTGAAACTACAGTTAGAACAGGCTATTGCTAAAAGGTAACATTGTACTTCCCTACAATTTTATGAACAAGGTAACTATCTAATTTAAAAAGACCCGAACTAATATTCATAAGTTGATTGTTAAAATGCTTAATAAAGGCAGATTCAATTATATTTCTCTTAACAATGTGGTTACAAAAAATTATCTCAGATGAATTTTTCCAGTCTATACAATGGTTAAAATCATTCATATGTACAAATAAAGCACTTGTCAATTGGCCTGTTCGAACTGCGTAACGATGCTGTTTTAGACGATAATCTAGTTCTTTACCAGTTTGACCAAGGTATTTTTCAGGGACACTTCAGAATATCATTGTTCGTAACTCCCCAAAACAAATTAATGGCTGTATTTACACGATTCCTTGTGCTGGATGTAGTAATAAATACCTTGGTCAAACTGGTAAAGAACTAGATTATCGTCTAAAACAGCATCGTTACGCAGTTCGAACAGGCCAATTGACAAGTGCTTTATTTGTACATATGAATGATTTTAACCATTGTATAGACTGGAAAAATTCATCTGAGATAATTTTTTGTAACCACATTGTTAAGAGAAATATAATTGAATCTGCCTTTATTAAGCATTTTAACAATCAACTTATGAATATTAGTTCGGATCTTTTTAAATTAGATAGTTACCTTGTTCATAAAATTGTAGGGAAGTACAATGTTACCTTTTAGCAATAGCCTGTTCTAACTGTAGTTTCAGTTCTTAAGTATTTTTAAAGTATTTTTTGTTTGGTATGTGACAATTTGACTTCAAACTAGTGATTGCATTCAGTAATGGTGTTTAGCTTGTTGGTGGCTTTGATCTTTGTTTTGTGAAGTTTTCTTGTTTATGTCTCTCTTTATTTATTTTACTTTGTACCCCGAAGAAGTGTACGCAATACACGAAAGCGCTTGGTACCTGGTCTTTAATTTTCACCTTTCATGTGGTCGTCTACGTATATATTTGTCACGTGCAGTTTGTGACTTATTGCTGATATATATATATATATATATATATATATATATATATATATATATATATATATATATATATATATATATATATATATATATATTGTGCTCTTTTCGGGAGTTAGAGACTTTAGTTATTAGTTTTTATATTCGTTAAACTGAGAAATATATAGAAACTTTTAAGACTTATCCAAGTAGAAGTAAACATGAATCATTTGCAGCCATAACGTTTATCTGTTAATAACTTTTTTACAGTTACTCGTGTATTGAAGATGTTGTCACTACGAATTGCAGATATTTGTCTAGCACTCGCTAGGCCCGAGTTCGACTCTCCGGCCGGCTAATGAAGAGTTAGAGGAATTCATTTCTGGTGATAGAAATTCATTTCTCGCTTTAATGTGGTTCAGATTCCACAATAAGCTGCAGGTCCCGTTGCTAAGTAACCAATTGGTTCTTAGCCACGTTAAATAAGTCTGATCCTTCTGGCCAGCCCTAGGAAAGCTGTTAATCAGCTCAGTGGTCTGGTAAAACTAAGGTATACTTAACGTTTTTTTTATGATAATGTTTAAAAAACAGTGAGTCACTTCATCCTAAGACTGAAGAAGACCAAGGTACGGAATCTGGCGGCGTCGAAATTTGGAAATTAAGGCTATATTGCCGCCATTGGTATTAATGGAAATGAATGTAGAGTACGAGATTTTCCACCATTTAAAAAGAGCAGCGAGAGGACTCTAAACAATCAGTCAATCAGGGAAGCAAGCAAGCAAGCACAACTTACATGGAAGCAGGGATTATGAACACCTCCATCTGTGCTGGGATAGTTCTGAGAATCAAGTGAAAATTCAGTGTAAAAATAAATTATTAATACTTTATATGCATAACCGAAATCCAAATCCTTTGTTGACAACGACACTTTTTGAAATTCTGAATATTTTTTTTGCGAAACAATCAGACAACTTTAATTTACACTTAGAAAAAAATGAATGAAATATTTGGACAAAGCAAACGACCTTCGCAAGCAGCTCTTCTAATGGAAACCAAACGGGTTCGAAGAAAAACAGGTGGAAAGCAAACGTCTCTTTAAAAAAAAAACCATGAAAGTAAATACACAAAAATTTTTATGTAACTAGAAAAAAGTAACTGGCTGACTATTAGAGAATCTCTTTTCTCGTATTCTAACTCTTGGGATATTGTTTTAAACATTTCTGATACTTCTCAAGAAAACCACTAGAAAAAACTTTTATTATTATTATTATTATTATTATTATTATTATTATTATTAAAAAGAAGAGAGGGCAGTGGAAAACTATACGTTTATGTAATGGAAACTATCCAGACAGAATAGGTGATGCTATGAGGAAAACCCTTCGGACACAATATGAAGATAAATTTTCGAAGTAAAAGCATCAGAAACCTTTTAAAAAGATTAAAGCTGAAGCACGGCAATATGCAGTCGAAATAACCGTCATATGAAAAATTTATAAGAAACAAACAGTCCCTCTATTTGCGACTCGGCAAAATTCAAAGGAAGAACGAATATGTTCATGATGAAGAATTAAACATTTTTTTATCCACATTATGAGAAAGTGGATTACTCCTTTGTTTTCCGGATGTTGCTGCTGTTGATTACTTATTTCTGACAAAAGGACAAGTGTTGCGTAAAGTCCCTGAAGATGCGTATTTCTTTATCCGCTCCACAAATTTATTTCAGAGAAAAGGTTCTCTGTTTTCCATTAATCTTCTTGCATCGAAACTATTTCATAGCTTTCGTAAAGTGATTGCTCTCTCTCTCTCTCTCTCTCTCTCTCTCTCTCTCTCTCTCTCTCTCTCTCTCTCTCTCTCTCTCTCTCTCTCTCTCTCTCCTTTGTGGAGCGGATAAAGGAATACACATTTTCAGGGACTTTACGCAACAATTGTCCTTTTGTCAGAAATAAGTAATCAACAGCAGGAGTATTCGGAAAAACAGAAGAGTAGGTTAATCTATTTTCTCGTATTGTGGATTGAAAAAAAAAAAGTTTAATCATTATAAGTAAATTTAATAGTCTCTCTCTCTCTCTCTCTCTCTCTCTCTCTCTCTCTCTCTCTCTCTCTCTCTCTCTCTCTCTCTCTCTCTGATATAAAAATAAATGTTCGGTTAAGAAATTACAACTCTTACCCACTTTGACACCCTCTGTGATATCGACGAAAGGTCCTGAAGGTAGAAGCTGTAAAAAAAAAAATGTTGGAAAAACTGTTATTATTATTATTATTATTATTATTATTATTATTATTATTATTATTATTATTATTATTATTATTATTATTATTATTATTATTGACAGTTTAATCAAAATAAGGAATAAACCTGGACACTGCAGCTGAAAAGCGAATCATTTCGACATTATACGCAGAGGATGAATGTACCATAAATAGTTAATCTGAGAGCTTTGTAAAAATTAAAGCTGACCCCTAGCAGCACAAAGTTGGAATCCCCGTAAAATGAACAAGTAAAAAAAACCTTTGTTCTATTTACGACCAACCAAAGTTCAAAAGATGAACGCGTATATTCATGAAGAATTGGCATTTTGTTAAAAAGAAAAAACTCCGCAATCAATAAGGGAAAATGGATTGCTCTTTGTTTTACGGTAAAACTCTTGATGAACAGGAGGTTGTTGTTGCTGACGATTATTTACTTCCCTTAAAGACGACAGGTGTTGCGTAAAGTGCCTGAAAATGCACACTTCTTCTTTCGCTTCTCAAGTCTGTCTCAGAAAAATGGCATGCACAATGCTAGGAGAGAGAGAGAGAGAGAGAGAGAGAGAGAGAGAGAGAGAGAGAGAGAGAGAGAGAGAGAGAGAGAGAGAGAGGCGGAGCAATAGCTACTGAAAATCATTAAACCAACTCCGTTGCTGAGAGATAAACGATCAACGAATAGCCTAGAAAATCCTACAGGTTTGGGAAACTATTTCGAGGAAATTCAGTCAAGATTCGAATTGTGAAAGTTTTCTAAGCTGAAACTAAGCTTTATAGCTGAGCCTAAGCTATAGGCAACCGAAACTCAAGCAAAACAAAAAACATAAAAGGAGACAAAAGATTCTTTCAATTTTGGCTCGGTAAAATTCTAAAAGATGAATTGAATTGTCTTCCTGTGAGAGAATATTGAACATTCCTTTGTGTTTCCGAACAGCAGTTAATCAGTGGAAGATTACGGTTGATTTACTTTTTTTTGGGGA
Source organism: Macrobrachium rosenbergii (assembly GCA_039081455.1). Taxonomy (NCBI): domain Eukaryota; kingdom Metazoa; phylum Arthropoda; class Malacostraca; order Decapoda; family Palaemonidae; genus Macrobrachium; species Macrobrachium rosenbergii. Next base: position 17,496 of record JANJGK010007241.1, read on the forward strand.
GGTAAATAAGTAACTTGTTTCCTGAATCGTTCCGAGATATACGTTTTTATTTGCTTTCTGAAATCTACAGTCCATGCCTTAGAGAGAGAGAGAGAGAGAGAGAGAGAGAGAGAGAGAGAGAGAGAGAGAGAGAGAGAGAGAGCGCTCATTTTACGATTAAATACCACCGGATTTAGTTTATTTTTGTGTCTGGTTCAAGGTCCAGATTCTGAGAAGAATTGTTCCTGAGAAAAAGTTTATTGAAATATATCTATCGAGTTTTTTCAACACTCTTTCTCATCGCGAATTACTGTACCAAGAACACATAGATTTAAAACTTCATAAGTATCTTAAGTATGTAATATTTCTTGAAGCAATATAAATCACGTGCCAGAAACAACAGTTATCCCAATATATCGTCGAAAAAAAACTCAAGCACAGTTACGAAAGCTTAGTGCTTAAAGCACCCCCGGGCCTCGCACTCGTGGCTGAAACAATGAGACACTAAATTTTTCCGCGTATGTGTGAAACCGGAATGCTTTTATGCGAACGATGGCTCCTCGGAACTCAAGAACATTCCAGAATTCCATCGACCGCCCGCTTCTTGTTCCTGCATTGTTGGTGGGCTACGAATTTCTAGCTCTTAATACAAAGGGTCAACCTGATCTCGCTACCCAGTTTCTATAGGGGGCAACCTTTTTCGAACTTTCCGAAATGAGGTTTTTATTTTAATTACGAATGATATGAAGAAGCATATATACCAGTAGAAGGAGATCTGGATGCAGTTAACAAATTGCTTTTAAAGATCAGTGAGAAAAATATACATGCATGCATACATATTTAAGCAAAAATCGATAACAGGCAATTTTGTAAACAGTAGACTATATATTGTCCTCCAGTTAAAAGACCTGGGTTCTGTCCTGATGAGAGTCAGAAATTTATGTATATATATATATATATTATATATATATATATATATATATATATATATATATATATATATATATATGTGTGTGTGTGTGTGTGTGTCTGTGTCTGTGCATATACAGTATATGTGTGTGTGTATATATATATATATATATATATATATATATATATATATATATATATATATATATATATATATATATATATATATATATATATATATATATATATATATATATATATGTATATATATATATATATATATATATATATATATATATATATATATATATATATGTGTGTGTGTGTGTGTGTGTGTGTGTGTGTGCGTGCAATTAAACCTAAATATAACCAAAAGAGAAAAGAAAACCTCCTTATAAAGCGACAGAAAAAAATTCCCACTAAGTATAGAATATTCCCACATCCTCCATGTAACTAAAAATAAACAGCCACCAATCCGATTGTTGTAGCTTAACAAGAAAGGTCAGTGTGAACGACGACCAATTCCGCGGGGGAATCGTATCAAGATGCCAGGCCTGTTTGTAATAAGGAATGAAATCCTTACAAAAAACCCCGAATACAAAAGGCCAGCGTTGTTTTTGTTCATGTAAAAATTCTTACATCACGCAAAGAAAGATGAATACAAAAACCTCGCAACAAATATAATATCTCGCTTTCCAAGAATTAAAATGGAATATTTCCTGACATACAACAATATATATTTCCCTAACGAGCGCGTTCGTAGATAAGGAAACTACAAACTTGCTCAGAGATGTGTTATATAACAGTTGCGTAAGAGTATCATTTCTTTCTCTTTTGACGTCCATTCATGAGATGAGAAATTGGTTTCTTAATTTGGAAAAATACGAGATATTTGAAGTGATTCATAGTTTTGTAAGTTTGTATGTATAGCTTTGAAATGTCAAGGTTAGTGAACTTTCATTCCGCACGGCCTCTTATTTTTGGAAAATGTGGGCAGATTTCTGCTACGAAAAGGGCTTTGTTTTAAAAAGCAAATTTCTGGAAAATCATTATCCAGTAATAAACTGACGCATAGCTGAGTTATTAATAAAAGGTTTAGGTAAAGGATTACAGTTCGAATCTTTGTTCACTGAACGATTTAGCTAGATACTGGACGAAAATTATTTTTATATTTTTTGGAGTCATTTACTAACTTTACTCATTTGTATTTTGGAGAATCACCGGAGTCCCTCTATTATTCTCCATGTGTTATGCTATATGGCAATGACAGTAGTAATAGTAGTAGTAGTGTAGTAGTAGTAGTAGTAGTAGTAGTAGTAGAAGAGGAATAAACTGCCGTTATGCATAACCGCTGTTATTATAGGAATACCGATAACGATGAAAAGGACGCACAGAAAGCTCTATCATCATTTTAATAAACAAAATGAAGCAAGGCATTTTCATTTATTTCCAGTCTTAGAAGCAAACTCCGATACAGATCTTGTTCTATATTCTTCGTTGCATCAATTACTAAAATGTAATGATTCATACGCATTAAAACTAGGTCAGGTTAGTCCTGTCTGGTTTTTAAACCAATGAACGATTGCATCAAATGAATATTTACATCTTATCTGATCTTCATCACAAGTCCTCTTTTAGCTACCATTTACAATAAGTCTATAATGTGCAAAAGTATAATCTTCGAAATGACAATATAATGACAATGTGCTTTATTTTCGTAAAGCATTAACACTGTATAATGACACCATGTCCAGTGTTTTCATTTATTTAACTCCTTAGTGGTTCTTGGAGCTGTATAGCTGTAGGAATTTCTTAACCAGGGTTTTTACTTCAAAATAAAGTTGGTACCTTGAAATTGTGCATCTAAGCCCTAGGAGGTGAGGTGAATTCATGAGAAATTTAGTGGATCGAATACACATCTTTTTTTCTTATTGGCATTCCAGAAGTGGGTCTTACCGAGTATAACCAGCAAAGGATTTTTCCGTGCATAAACAGTGGATAATATTGCTTCCACAAAAGAATTATTGCTCAAATAAAATGCTGCAATGGTTTCAATTATTCCTTTTCGTCATACCTAGTAAAGATTTATGCATTTTATCAGGTCTGTTTCTGTTGTTAATCAGCCGTGTCCATTATTATTATTATTATTATTATTATTATTATTATTATTATTATTATTATTATTATTATTATTATTATTATTGTTGTTGTTGTTGTTGTTGTTGTTGTTGTTAAGATTTAACCAGGCAACTTAAGAAAAAATTTCAACGGTCATAGTTTTTACTTGCAGCGCTCACTTTAAAGACTTTATCAATATCTTGTTAGCGAAATAATTGCATTTACCCAGAGCATTTCATTCAACTGCAGTAGGTAATTTGTTTTTAAGCAGCATAAAACTGCCTGAATATGCTGGTACATATAACCACAACAAAAAATTTTGTTCTAAGGTCATCAAACAACGTAGGCCATTGGGCCCCTTAACAGGTCTCCCTCCCAGAGAAGGTGCTTTCCAAGGTATTTATTACTTAACAATGTTGTTGCAGCTGCTTTATTAAGATCTTACCGCAGTACAGGCTCAAGCCCTCTCAAATTCGAATGTGCAGCGTGTAAGGTTTCAAATCAGGGGATCCTATTCCGAATATATGAGGAAGGCTGTGCAGTGCAGTTTAATACCTCTTCTTGTAAAGAAAAAGAAGAAGAAGAAAAAGAAGAAGAAGAAGAAGAAGAAGAAGAAGAAGAACTTTTAACTTAACCGAGGAATCAGGTGAGGAGGGCAATGGGTCACCGTGTGGCCCCAAATACCAGTCAGGAAACTTCCACTGCAATTATTGGCAAGCACACTCGACCGCCCGTATCTGTTTAAATGTTAAACAGCCATCACACATTCCATGTCTCTTGATGGTCATTTCAAGCGTTTCTCCCATTTATTTTCGCTTCGATATCCATCCATCACTGCTGGAAGTGATTCAGTAAGTACGAGTACATTTAGCTGAACAGATATAAATGCCAAAGTTAAAGGTATAATGGTAATAAATAGGAACTGCTGTTGATTATTTAACTTAACTATATTCGACTAAATCCCTATAGGCGGTTAGTGTCGTCAGTGACCTCACGGGATGGCCTGTAGGCATTAATAAAAGTTTCTTGCATCTACCCTGCCGACCTTAGCTGCATGCACTTTTTAGCCTTCTACTTTACCTTAGTTTTTGTTCCCCTTTTTCAGTCTAGCTATCCATCACCTTTAACTGTTATCTCCTGGCGCAACTGTGCAGTTTTCTGTCAGATCCTTGTACTTCATTTCTTTGTTTTTTTTTTTCTGGGCCTCTGCATCGCTCTTTAATTGTCTTAAGCGCTGGAAGGCCGGAAGTGCCCAGTGCTTGGCTTGAGAGCCTCAGTTTAATTAATCAGTCGCAGTTGACTAAATGTTCTTTTTCACAAACTGTGGCGTACAAATAAAATATTCATACATAGTTCTTCACGATTCATTACATCATATTGAATAGATTTTGGTGACGTTATTCCCTATTTCTTATTACGTTTTTATATGTCCATCTACTAAATTACTTGCAGTAATGTATACATGTCAGTGCCTTTTTTTGTTAAGTAAATTGTATTTACTGAAGCGAACAATTTTCTTGCCTGATTGTTTATTGGAATTTAGGTTTCTGAACCGTATTCTTTTTGTTTTGATACCAGAATTCATATTAGCCGTTCATATTTACTTATTGTTATCGCAAAATCTGGTAAAACACTCACTACAGGATACATAGAACTGGTTACACACATAATTTGCCCATTAGATTAAAAGGTTCATTGTTTGAAGTATTAATGATCTTTGCTTCATTATACCCAATTGCACCACGCGTAGTTAAACTGCTTTCTTCGTTATTGCATTTAAAAATAGCGGAAGGTAATTAAGAAATTCAGTTAATTAGTACTCGTGAAAGGCTCAGAAGCCTAATTGCGTTTTTTCTTGTCACAAATCATTGAACAGTTCGTTTGTGGATTGAATTTGCTGGAAGCTCGAATTTGGTCTTATAATGAAAGGAGAGAGAGAGAGAGAGAGAGAGAGAGAGAGAGAGAGAGAGAGAGAGAGAGAGAGAGAGAGAGAGAGAGATGCATGGAATTTTACGAAGATTTGATCGAAGGGGGTTAGATTTTGGGAGAGATATGAAAGTAATTTATGGAGGGACTGGAGATCAGAGGGGTGAATTGTTCAGCCCTGGCAGAGATCTGTGGTTGCCTTGAGCCCTTAAAATTGAGTCATCTATTCATGGCTTCTCCATACTATCATTCTGTCTATTCACCACCTAATATTAATAACAGGGGATGTTCACTTCTATAACACATTGCTATTTCATTATTCATGTTTTTTTTTCAGAGGATGGTGGGTATCCACAACAACCTCTGCGCTTTTTATTATATTTTCTAGGAGTCATTTTTTAGGTTAGGAGAGCAGCCCTTCATTCCTGGGCTAAGGGCGAGTGCCATGATGGGGTGGAGAAAGCGATGCGTCATTCCAAGCTTTTTTTGCTCGAGTTCCTAATGAGACAACACATGCATACACACACACACACACTATATATATATATATATATATATATATATATATATATATATATATATATATATATATATATATATATATATATATATATACACACACACATGCATACACACACACACACACACACACACACACACATATATATATATATATATATATATATATATATATATATATATATATATATATATATATATATATATATATATATATATATATATATATATATACATATACATATATTTGAAAATAAAAGTCAGAGTATCCCTTAGCGTTATTTCAAGAAGCCAGTGTCATATGTGAGACTCACTCTTCTCTCATTTTGTGTTTCTCTCATAACCACTTCCACTGACTGCTAGGTTTCTATTACCTTAGCGCCAGTAAAAAAAAGAGTCGGGTCAGATTTACATACAGAACCCTTGTATGAAAACTTATTGAGACTTTACCTTACTAGTCCCAACAATTTTCCAAGGAAAACAAAACTGATCTGTTATAAACAACAAAGAGCAGTTAGGAATAAAAACGTTCAGCTTCCCCTCAACAACAAAGGCAAATCTGCTAGGAGAAAAATATAAAAACTTTTGCACTTCCTCTTATAATATTCACTATACCAAGTTTGACAGAACTTCTCCCGACCCTTATTGTTCCACAATAACGATCTGAAGCTTCGCTTTTGGCAACAACAGTCTCCTCATTAGCTTCGGTATTATTTGATAATGAATGTCATTACGTCCACGAATGGCAGAATATCCAGTTATTAAGCTGACACTGGCCTCACCTTCGGCTTACTAATCATATTGTGGGATATTACTCAAATTGCTGTTAGTAGCGTATCAGTGCTAATATATCCAATATATGCTTAAACAATTCATGTAATAAAGATATTAATAGGTTTAGAAGCTTGTCATTTGATTGATATATTCAACCAATTGCACTTAAAGATGCAAACTCTCCCAATTTTACCTAAATATTTAAATTATACGACACACTAATTAACGCTTATAAGCAAAGTCATTACACTAGATTTCACTTTGGAAAACTTGTTTTTATAATTCCAGTTAATCAGAAACTGACTCTCATTGTATTACACCTTTGCCGTTAGAATTTAGATGTTCGCAGATTCAGTATTAGCTGGAATACCTTTCTTTGCCACTCTGATACAAACGCATTATATTTTAACTACTATAGCTGTCATCGACCTCATTATAAGCCACTTGGCTCAGAATTTATCCTCTTACAATTAGTAACACTCTACTTTGCTGAAATTTCCTTAACAGATCAACGTCACATCAGGTTTGTTCAAACTAAATAGGAGTTCGTTGTGAATATAATAGTAATAACAATAAGTTTGGTAAAGACTCATCTAAAATGGTCTCCTGCTTCAAAACCCACACCACATTTCCTTTTACGACATTGTCAATATGGGACATTATGCTGTTCCAATACCGCATTTCCATCCGGTTTCGTACTTGCTGCTCATAAAATAATCCCTCGTCACTCGACAGAACCGATATTACCAGATAATGTGCGTATTCATATCCGGTATCATGGGAAATCTAGCTTCGATAGCTTTTCACAATGGCCTCATTTGTCTGTCTTCATGAGAGGAGGGATTCAAGCAAAGATAAGTGGAGGGATGCGTTGAAAAAATGGATGCATTTTTGATGACGGTGAAAAAAATATGATGATCTTTACTGGCACTTCATCAGTTACTTGGGAATTTTATTTGACCTCTGAAGTGGTATACCTTCTCTCTCTCTCTCTCTCTCTCTCTCTCTCTCTCTCTCTCTCTCTCTCTCTCTCTCTCTCTCCACAGCGGTAACATAAGGAAAATCTTCAATTTTTTTTAGCTTAAGAGCACGTTTATGTCAATTCAGTTTCCAACAGAAGCACGGTAACACCCCTTTCCAAGACCACCCACCATAAAAAAAACTATCTCTATCTCTTTTAGATCAACATCCCCCTTTATTATGACGTAATTAATCTAAAATGGTTTCATGGATTTTGTTACCTCATAGCAAAGCTACCTCAAGTACCGTTTCTTTATTCTAGCCAATTAACAAATAGTTGATGTTCATTGCCAAACTCCTGGGATCAGTATCCAAAATTGGGATTTATTAAACTAAGAAAACGGTAGAATTGTGCAAAAAAAAAAAAAAAAAAAAAATCTTGGAACTGTATTCAAACTTTTCTCATTCCTAACATTAATTGCGTTATTTAATTCTAGAATAAACTTCAGATTTTGGCAATGATTAATTCTAGGGTGCTTAATTATCTCATATTCATAAATCCACAGAATCCTTATTGGTTTGTTCAACTTAAAAATACACGAACGGATGATCCGAAAATAAAGCGTTAGAATAAATGTTGGTAAAAAACGAACTAATTACGTATCTGTCTGTCTGTCGTGTTTATATGAATACCATTTTGAAACCTCTAAGTAACAGGCAGACAATCCTATGATGGAAATAAATATGAAAGAAAACTTACACAAACAACTAAAAAATAATTTCGATGTCTCTTTGTCTTTCTCAACTCTCTACATGAACAGTCATGGCCAACTACAGAATAATCGTCGATGACCAGTTTAAGGCTCAGTGGATCACAAAATCACTTTCCGGTCCGGATGACATGTACAAAGCGCAGCAGAGTTTTGAATGAATGAAAGAATGAATAAATTTCGCATGAAATTCCGAGCGATGCGACGCCCCTTTGGGTCAGTTCTGATGAGTTTCCCTTCCGACAGAGCGGGAGGCTGCCATGCATTTACAATGTCCTGAATTGTAATTGATTTTTGCACAGATATTAAATGATATCGTCAGTAGAATTAGGGCACCTATTATTATTATTATTATTATTATTATTATTATTATTATTATTATTATTATTATTATTATTATTATTATTATTAAAAACTAAAATCCACAATACTATATTTGTAAAAGTACGCAAGAATTTAACAAAAATGTAACTTGAGGTAAAATACATAAAAAAAAAATCTTTTTCATGGAAGTACTCTTGATATTATGACCAGTTAGTATTGTTAACACATTAATGCCAAAAGCTTCGATGCCTCAGAGCCCAGTACTATTTTCGCAGATAGAATGACTTCATCTCGAAATCATCTCCAAGAGACGTTCAAGACAATACACGTATATATGGCACCGATGGCCTTCGCTATTTAGACGCCAGTTGGAGAACTCATCAGATCAGTCAACATGAGCGGAATTGTATGCCGATATACCAACAGAGTTGCTTTGCGTCTGGAAGTGGAATCATGGAATGGGTATGCAGGAAGATTCAGCTAACGTGCGGGGAACATTTCCACGGCTGTGCTGGAATATTCTGAGCTACAGTCTCGGAAAGCTGAAGCCTTTGTTCTGTGCCTTAAAGGGAACAGGATGCCTGCGTCTTTCCCATTTGGTTTGTGGAGTCTTGAGACACTGGGTCTCTTGAAACCTATGTATCTTTTTTTAAGATATGAATGTTTAAAATAATTTAAATGTGTTATTTACTTAACAGCGCAAATTATTTAATATATTACTTTATGCACGCACAGGTTTAATGTGTCTCAGATACTATATTTACTAAATGCACTCCATACAAAAACTATTACTTTATGCATGCAAAAGACTTGAAATTTGCAATAAATTATTTAACGCAAACTCAAATCCCAAATGAAATACATGATATTCTTTTTTATTATACTTATGATTTTTTTGTATCTCTCACCTAAAAATTACTTTTAGAATAAATATCTGCGGCCATTTTTTCTATTAATTACATTGCAAAATGACAGCAAATTAAAGCTGCCACTTAATGTTAGCTAAATGAACCTATAACGTTCTTTCAAAAAGAACTTGAAACTGTAAAATCTCTTGAATCTCTCTTGAATACTTCTTCATTCCTTATCCCACACACGACTACTTCTCTTATCTATGTATATAAACTTCTCCAGAAAAAAATCCAATTCAAACTTTACAAGCATAATCATGAGCATACCGTTCCTTTTGGAGATAAAATCGCACTAGGACCTTTAACGCGGATTTCCTGAACGAAACCCATTTCGAAAAGTACTTTTAACGAAGTGTCTAAAATTTCAAAGAATTCAGATTAGGAAAAAGGAGAAAAAGGTATTTTGTTGTTCATTGTACGGCATTTTTCATCTTTGGACATATAATTTCTGTATGGAATTGCTACCAGAGAGAGAGAGAGAGAGAGAGAGAGAGAGAGAGAGAGAGAGATTAAAAATTATAAGAAACCTGTATGCTCACAAGATATAAACATTAGGCATTATCTTTGAAGGTTAAGTGATCAACAATTTCAGTTTACATCTCTCTCTCTCTCTCTCTCTCTCTCTCGATCCATTCTCCTCCAACTGTGAAAGATCCGCAACGCTTGTTAAAGAAGAGATCGAGGTTAAGGAAATTTAATAGCGACAAATAATGAATAATGATCGCTAAAAATGAGAAAATATGAGCGTGTAGATAAGCAATAAAATGTACACCTTTGTTCACCTGAAGAATATTGGAACTTGTGGTTAAGATCGGCCAATGATTTTCTTAAGAGGCAAATGACAATAGAAGTACACATTAACAACACATATGCATACACACACACACACATATCTATACATATATATATATATATATATATATATATCATATATATATATATATATATATATATATATATAGATATATATATATATATATATATATATATATATATATATATATATATATATATAGATATATATATATATATATATATATATATATATATATATATATATATATATATATATATATATATATATATATATATATATATATATATATATGTAGCTTAATGATAAATAATATTGCCAAGACCAGGAAGAACATTCTTTATTGTACAAGCTTTCGAGGTACTCAATTAGGTCGTTAAATATTTTACTTTGTGAGTGGTAGTTCGTTTACATTTCACTTTAGTTTTATTTTCATATTTTTAGGTTTGTGTTTTTAATTTTTCGTTATTTTACGTCTCACCCTTTTAGTTTGTATTTACATGTTCATTTTATATATTTCGTTAGTATTTTTGCTGAAGATTTATTATGACAATTCATGTTATTGTAATTTTATTGATTCTCATCCTTGTCGGTTTTTTCAGCCTGATGATGAGGTTTTATACCTCGAAAGCTTGTACAATAAAGAATGTTCTTCCTGTCTTGGCAATATTATTTATCATTAGGCTAAGATTTCCAAGTAGCCGCCCAATTACCGAGACTATATATATATATATATATATATATATATATATATATATATATATATATATATATATATATATATATATATATATATATCATAGAATCTACTGATCACTTTTTACCAGGCAAGTATGTAATTGTAATAGCCACAATGCACTCCTAATTTTCGAATTCGTCACAATTTTCGGATACAATTATAACTACTAAGCCTTTTAGATCCACATGCAAGAGATATAAATTAATTCTAATGTCCGCTAGCAATCCGAATAATCAAAGCGAGGTTACGTTGCTGACCTGACCACGAGAAGGCTAAAAGTCTATTGCAGTTCATACAGGCAAACTGTATATCTGGCGAATTCCAATATATTTATTAGAGCTGGAATAGACCCATCTTCATAATCGTATCCAAGTGGGCAATCGGTTTTATTGCTTATTAGGCTGAAATGTACATATATAGAATGTAGGATTCCCTGTGAGTTACAATGAGGATAAAAAAAGTCACAGTTACAGAGAAACAGTGTTATGGACATATATGGCATTTCTAGGCTGTTTCCGGTACTGCAGAGCGAGTATTCACTGTCCTTTGTTGGTAAAGAAAGGTTCCTTTTCCGAGAATCTGGTTTATCATTTTTTCAACGTTTTAAAGAGATTAATTAACCTAATAAATCTAATTTGTCTTGGATAAAGTAAATAAAAAGGCTACAACAAAGTTATCCTAAAAAAAGAAATTTAGATTATCTAAAAATGCATACAGTGAAATAGGATTACACGACAATAACTTGCACATCTCTGCTTTTGACAGTACAGTATAACAACAAACTAATTAAAAAAATAAGTTAACTGATTCTAATAGGACTCTCATAATAATCCCGCTACGTCTAAAATGCTTTGTGGACTGAAATTCAATTATTTTCATTTTCGGTCTCCGGATCCTCTCCTGTCTAGCTACATAAAACAAAATAAATTAAATTATAAACAAACGTTGTGCGTTCGCTCTCCTCTTTGATTATTGAGGGCGCTGGTCTTCTCTCTGAGGGATTGGAGGTCGCGTAATCTTCACTCCTTTGGGATCGACATTTGCACATTCGGACAAGGAAAGGTCATTAAGCTGATTGTCAATAAAATTCCCCCCATTCTCTGTCTGTCTGTCTGTCTGTCTGTCTGTCTGTCTGTCTGTCTGTCTGTCTGTCTGTCTGTCTGTCTGTCTGTCTGTCTGTCTGTCTGTCTGTCTGTCTGTCGCATATATATATATATATATATATATATATATATATATATATATATATATATATATATATATATAGTATATATATACACGTGTATGTATGTGTATTTGCTTTTATGAAATTTAGGTTGCCAGGCCAAGCACTGAGGCATTTCCTAATATTCAGCGATCAGGACAGTGAAAAGAGGGTGCTGGAGTGGGTGTACAGCAAGATAAAGATAACCAGAAAATAAAGGTGCAACTGAGAAGCAACAGATGAGTGAGGATGGGCACCAAGAATGAAGAGCGGAACAGGGAATGGAGGCAAAGGAAAGGCTAAAAAGTAGGTGCAGTTAGGGACGCTGCAAACACCCTTCAGGAATTGTTACGGTGCACCACATGATGGCCACAGGTGGTACTAGTAACCCCCGAGAGAGGTTTTTTAAAATTTTGCGCATTAAAGTTTCTTCTTCAAAAAAACGGGAACGATCGCTGTCACAGTCAAGCTCAAACTGCTGAACAACATGGCTGGAAACTTCCACAACACACCCTCTGTATAATCTGATATAGGAACATATCTGCAAAAATGTAGGAATCACGGAGAAATCCAAGAGATTTTTTTAGCATGTAGTGCTTTTGACAGACGCAAATAGAACTGTTGTTACGTTTATGAAAATGGAATTGCAGAATATAAAGCGGATATGAATGTCATAAATTCCTGGATGGTAAGCTTTCCCTATCGCACAGGTCTGGTTCAAAATTTGAGTGATATATAGCGCAAATTTTAATATCCTCTCACATTAGTAATATATATATATATATATATATATATATATATATATATATATATATATATAATATATATATATATATATATATATATATATATTATATATGTGTGTGTGTGTGTGCGTGTATGTGTAAAAATAATGTTACTAACGAGGTGATGTTAGCTGAGTATTTCAGTAATTGTGGGCGCAGGAAAGTCATCATGCACTTCCAGCTTCAGTAAACAGAATCGTTAGGTTAATTTGAGAATACCAACTATCCCCTTTGAAGTAACTATTACCGAAACATACTAAAAACTAGGGGAGACCGTTGAGATCGGCATTAGGCCACATGGTAAGAAAGGGCAACAGAGAGAGAGAGAGAGAGAGAGAGAGAGAGAGAGAGAGAGAGAGAGAGAGAGAGAGAGAGAGAGAGAGAGAGAGGAAATTATGCCAATAAGTGAAAAATCTCCCCTGGGACTGAAGTCTCCTATGTCGGATAAAAGATAATTAGTCCTGTGCTTTGTTAACACTTGTTCAATCATCGACGGAATTGTTAATATTCAAGGACTGAGACTTCCACAAAAACGGCAGAGAACCAGGAACAACAACATTTTTTTTAGCTTCTTTTTGTAAGTTTTGTTATGGTATAAAACCTGCATAACATTTTGATGGTAGAAAGATAATTTAATCACTTTCATTATTCTCAGTACTTATGTATATGCATACATACACACACACACATATGTATATATATATATATATATATATATATATATATATATATATATATATATATTATATATATATATGTATGTATGTATATATATACATATATATATATACATATATATATATATATATATATATATATATATATATATATATATATATATATATATATATGTAATATATATCTTTGTTTTGCATCAAATAATTTTGTCTCCTTGAGTAATCCTTTGCAGGGAGGAGATTATGCTCTATTATTACATTTTAACGAAGGAATCTCGCGACAGAAATTCATTCGTAATATTGCCAAGTCTTAGAGTATATTAGATATACAAATAACATAACCATAAAAGTGAAAAAGTGGTCAATGAAAATTAGAATACAGGAGCCATGTGAATTACATAAGCACTGGTATCAGATTTAAACGAGGTTCACTATTTGCTGGTTTATTTTGATTTTATGCAAATAGTTTGTCGAGCCAATCACTGCAACCTAACCTGACCTAATCAAACCTTAAGTGGGAGCTGCAGTGGTTGGACAGCGAGATCGAGAGATCCAGAAAATAGAGGAAATGAAGCACAAGCACCTAAAGGTAGACCTGGGAGAAAATCCAACAGCTACACTTCTAAGTACAGTTAGAGATGTTGCGCAGGAAGACTAAAGAAGAAAGCAAGAATGGAGGTAAAGTAAAAAAACTAAACAGTTGGCGCAGTCAGTGGCCGAAGTAATGCTACAAACACCATTTAGTAATGCCTACAGTGCACCACATGAAATGCCCTGACGGAGTAACCATCTACAGGAGAGGAGAGTGTTATTTTCACTTAAACGAAGGAATCCCTGATGTCGGTAATTCATTTTTAATGTGAGTATCAGAGCATAATAGTAAATATACAAAATAATATATATTTATTGGATATGAGTAAAAAAAATGTAAATGAAAATGAATAATAAAAAATGTTCCATGAATTACCTAAGCACTTGTATCAACTTTAAACGAGGTTTCATATTTAAGAATCGGTTATACTATCAAAATAACCCTACGATGTCGGTAAAGATAATGCACAATAAAGATTTAGCATTTGTTTTTTCGTAATTACCTTTTAGCACTTTAACCAGACAAACCCTACATATGATGTTGTTGTACTTCCTTTGAAAAAAAAGGAGAAAAAATTATACAACGCCTGAAAAGGGCTACAGATTTCAGAAGGAAAAATGCTTACAGTTAAAAAAAGATGCGAATCCTCTTAGAAGTTTCGACTAAGTATTTTAAAAAGAAATTTCGTTCACTCGAGATTATAAAGGATTTTCGCGTGGCATCTGCCAACAGCAAGATTAATAGTCTGATCATTTTATAAAATGTGACGAACTTATGGAAATAAATTTGTCGGGGGAAAAGTGGAGAGAGAGAGAGAGAGAGAGAGAGAGAGAGAGAGAGAGAGAGAGAGAGAGAGAGAGAGAGAGAGAGAGAACCACACGCAATTATGATGCAATTATTAATAAATTACCATTGACCCAGA
>JANJGK010007242.1:0-2500 GCA_039081455.1 Macrobrachium rosenbergii
AAGAAAAAAAATATAAGTAAAAACAAATCCTTTGGGCTAGCCCTGTGAGAACTGATAATCAGCTCAGTGGTCTGGTAACATTATTTTAATTATATATATCATCATCATCCAGGTGCCATATCCCCAAGGACGTCGGCAATCATGGCTCGCCACTGAGCTGCAGACATTCTTCCTCCAGTCATTCTCACCAATCTATCCATATATTTTTGTCTAGGCCTTCCTCCCGGCCTCCTTCCATTGAGTTTACCAGTGAGAGAGAGATGTTCTAGTTCTTGTCTTCTCACTATGTGACCCACAAACCGCATTTGTCTACCTCTCACAAGTTTTCTCTCAATGCCTACTCTCTCTAATACCTCCTCATTAGTTTTCCTTTCTGTCCATGATATTTTCAGCATCCTTCTCCAAAACCACATTTCTGCAGCCTGTAAACTCTCCTCGTCTGCCTTCCTCAAGGTCCAAGTTTCACAGCCTTACAACAATACAGACCAAACAAAACATTTCACAAACCTCCTCCTTAGATTCATAGATATTTTCGTGTTGGTGACTAATTTCTTGATCTTTCCAAATGCATCTTTTGCCATGGATATTCTCTTCCTGATCTCTATTTCGCATTTTCCATCACTTGTGACAGTGCATCCTAAATAATTAAAACTATCGGTTTGTTTAACTGTTTCAGCATTAATTCTTATATCTGTTCTTGGGGGATTTCATCTTTGGTGATAACCATAACTTCTGTTTTCTCAATATTTATTGACAGACCTCTTTCTCTGCTTGACTGGTGTAACGTACTGATTAAAACTTGAAGTTTATCATGAGAGTCTGCAACAAGTGCTGTATCATCAGCATATCTGATATTATTAATATGGACTCCTCCAACCTAATTTCCTTCCATACCTCTGAGATCTCTCATTATCATTTCACTATATAAATTGAAGAGATCAGGTGATAACACACAACCCTGTCTTACACCTCTCTTGATGTGCCGAGTCTCTGATTCATCATTTTCTACTTTCACTGACGCCTCTTGATTCCAGTATAAATTCTTTATCAATCTTAGATCTTTCCCATCGATATTTATCTGTTCCAATATCCTTATAAGGTCTACATGTCTAACCCGATCAAAAGCCTTTTCATAGTCAACAAAACAAACATATAGATCCTTTTTCACTTCCATTGCTCTCTCCATCAACATTCTCAAAATAAAAATTGCATTTCTTGTCCTTTATCTCTCATAAAACCACATTCTTCACTGCCAATCTCTGGGAATATCCTATTTCTTATTCTATTCAAAACAATCCTTAATATTATTTTTGTGATCTGGCTCATGATACTGAGAGTCCGGTGTTTATTGCACTCAAGTGTTCCAGGTATTTTTGGCATTGTGATAAATGTTGATTTATACATCTGTGTTGCAGGCTTCCCATCTTCATATATTCCTTCCACTATTTCCATTAATATTTACATAAACAATTAAAATTGCGTTATTTGCAACATCAGTAGATTCGTCAATTTGTAGAGCGAAGTATTGTGATGCCTGTAGTTGTGCAACAGCTGATCCTCCACATCTGCTAATTCACCAATCCTCCTCGTGACCGTATTATTTGATAGGGATATGTTACAAATCGTAGTGAGAGATGAGTCACCAAACATTTCAGCACATATATCTTTCACACATGGTATTATTTAGTCTTCACCAATACTGCCAGGCTTTTTAGCTTTTGCAATGCGAAATGACACTTTGTAAGAAGCTCTCAATGCAGCCTGATTTGTAGAGACAAATTTTACGGAGACTTTTTCTTTCACACTCACGTTCCTTGAGCTTTTTTTCAAAATATTCCTGAGGTTTCACTGCTAGTTCACTGCGATTCGTATTTAAATGTCTTTTAGCTCGGACGGTTTCATTGCATCATTAGAAAGAATAGTGCCACATACTATGCACTTGGGTTTGTCACATTCACCTTCATTTATTTTAATAAACCCAAATTTTATATATGAAGAATCATATTTCCGAACAAAACTACGGTTAGCTCGTTTTCTTACTCTTTTAGTTGGAGGCTCACTTGTTCCTTCACCACGCTGTTCACGTGAGCATCTCATCAATGGCAGAGTGACCTGTAATGTTAGCAGTTGCGTTACATTCCGTTGCGCTGTCTTCATTATCTCTCGCTAATACTGTTAATACTGTGACCATTATCAATAGCTGGAATTGCCTTTGGTTTGTTGAAATAACTAATTAAGGACGTTTGTTTAGTCATGATTGCGCCAAAACAAACCCTGCGGCAAGTCCTGCTTCCCGATACCTCAAGATCAGACGTACTGAGGAGGAAAGCTGCTCACCAGTCGGGTGGGGGAGGGGAGGGGGGAGTGGTCGTGGCGCCACTATTAACGGCCGTTGATTGCACAACTCTCTGTAGTACGTCTGTCCTATAGGCCTGCCTATACAATTAATAGTCACACTCAATATATTTCATTTTTTTATAATAGCTGCTTACTTGAAATA
>JANJGK010007242.1:5000-30000 GCA_039081455.1 Macrobrachium rosenbergii
ACGGCAGTCATACACTGTTTTGTTTCTATGGATTTTGAGCTCATTCCTTGTGGTGGAGAAATGCAGGGGACGCTTCCAGACAGAAGAAGCTTTAGTGTTGATCCGTCTTTCCTTGGCACCCCCGTCAAGTCAAGGGACAGTGGTGATGTTCGTAGTGTATATATGACCAAATTAGAGGTTTCTCCTGAAAGCCAAATTTCTTTTTTAGGCTAACATACTACACAACTAAGTATTTCTTCGTTATTGGCTAAGTATTAATGCTATTCATAAAAAGAGAGTTATTTCAAGTAACCTCATATGCAGGGTTGACGCATTCTGCAGGTAATTCTGAATGGGTAGGGGTCATTGCTTAGGAGTGTTTCAGACATTGCAGAGAAATATTGAAATAGGGACTCTAAGGGCACAGAAACTGGAGAATACTTTGTGCGTGGATGGGTTTGATTATGTTTCGGCAAACAAAGATATTGTTTACTTTCCCATTAAGTTTTCCATGCAGAAACCGTGAAGACAGATCAATAGGGGTCAGCGACAGAAAGAGTGATACTCAGCTCCAGGAAAATGGTCTATGTAAGGAAACAAGCAAGTGAAATTAGGTTTTTTGCAACAATTCACTTCCACCTTCCGGTTCCTCTAAGGGCTCCTAAAGTGTCAAATTATTGCTAGAATTCGTCATGACCATTTTCAAAACAGTCAAGAGAACTCGTTTGGCTGCTGCCTTTTCCCATTAAAATTTATTGGTCGCCGAAAATCCTACTTTGTTTCTAACTCAAAGGTGCAACTTATATTTCTGAGGGCTTGGAATAACCTCATATAACCTCCGCAGTTAAAAGGGAAATGGAGAGCCCTCGTCTAAGAGTTTGGGAGCCAAAATGTGTATTTGCTGGAACGAGATTGGAGGATGGGTGCTTCTTGTCCCATTAGGATTCCGGGGACTGAATGCATCGACTCTAAACGCTCTCTCTCTCTCTCTCTCTCTCTCTCTCTCTCTCTCTCTCTCTCTCTCTATTCATATCCGACCTGAGATATCTAACAGAATAAAGGTTATTTTATGATTTGTTTCGCTTTTCTGGGAACTTTCTTAGTGGTATGTAAACCAGAGAGAGAGAGAGAGAGAGCGAGAGAGAGAGAGAGAGAAAGAGAGAGATTACCACTGGCTCCCAACCAAGAAGCAAGACATTTGCTTAAAAAATACTGCAAGATCAGCAGATGATGTAATAACATTCAGATAAGAGGGAACCTCTAAAAGCTACAATAAAAATGCAAAAATGAAAACAGCGGAAAGAAAGGAAAATCGTGTGGTTATCAATTTGCTTTCCAGGACGACCTTCATAGTGAGTGACTATCTATGAAATTAAAATGAATCAAAAAACATCTTGAAGAAGAAACCAAAGCTGAAGCGTAAGGAAGCTGGTCTTTAAAAGCTTTGGTCAGGCAAGAGGAGTCAAGTTCTCTGCTACCCTCCTTTTGGCAGGAACTACCCAGGAGCAAATTGGAAGCCTTAAGGGAACAGAGAGAGCGAGAGAGAGAGAGAGAGAGAGAGGTGGGGGGGACTCGCAACGAATAAGAAAGAGGGAAGAAGATACTTAGGGAAGGAGACGCGCTTGAAAAGTCACCTTTAATTTTATAATTCATTCATTTGTGTTTTGGTCCGTCCAAGGGAGAAAGGGAAGATCTACACAAGTTTTTAGAAAACATAAATAAACTAAATGAACTCATCAAGTTCACAATAGAAGAAGAGAAGAAGGGAGAAATTCCTTTCTTGATGTCCTGGTCAAGAGGGAAGGGGACAATTTAAAATTCAAGGTATATAGGAAGAAGACACACACCAATTCATACATACATAGGTTCTCCAGCCACAGGAAAGAAATAAAGATAAGATTAATGACAGGGTTGGCCATCAGGGCTTATAGGATTTGCAGTCCTGAACTTTTAGACGAAGAGTTGGATTACCTGAGGGAGAGTTTTAGGAGATTAGGCTACCCTAAGTATTGGTGGGAGTGGGCACATGTCAAAGCAAGGAAAAACTATTTTGGGGAGAGGGAAAGGATAGAAATGGAACATTTGGTAGGAAAGAAAATAATTACAGTCCAGGACAACAACTCTATTGCTCCCATCAACAGAAAGCTAAATAATTTCAAATTGATAGGCAGCTACAAAAACACCATTAGGAATAAAATAGTTAGAAACAAAAAGTCGCTAGAGGGGGAAGAGATTAGAGGGGGGTGGGTATATATGGCAGCATGTCTAGACTGTGAAGAAGGGTACTATGGCGAAACTGGCAAATCATGTAAAGAGCGAAGCAAACAACATCTGCAGAACATAAGGCATTATAATCAGACGTCGGCAGTTGCCAAACACTGTTGGGAAAATGATCACAGAATAGACTGGGAAAATATGAGTTTTCTGTACAAGAACACCAACAAAACATCTAGACTGGTTGTAGAGAACGCCTACATAACTTGCGCCAACAACACGATGGCAGGAAACGGCTTTGAAGACAGCATATCTAGAGAAATCGTATACTCCACAGTAGCAAGGAAACGAAGAAAGAAAAAGCAGGAGAACGCACGGAAAACGGACACCTGGAAGGAGGGATCAGAAAAAGACCAAGGTCACGAGGGGGTGGGGGTCACACAGGAGGAGCTAGGCGATTATAGGATTAAAAGTACCCAGCACACAGATATAAATACAGCCGGACTACACGTCTGCTCATCGTACGGATACTTGATAATGTGGACTGTTTGTCCAAGAAAGCTTGTAACTTTTTCTGAATAAAAAACTCCGTTAGATACCATCCAGTTTGAATGAGGTCCTTTTAGTAATTCTACTAATGCACAGAACAATTGTGTATGTGATAAAGTTTATATATATATATATATATATATATATATATATATATATATATATATATATATATATATATATATATATATATATATATATATATATATATATATATATATATATATATATATATATATATATATATTCAAGAATAAACATCCCTCCCTTCCTGTAACCTTGATTTCGTCATTTAATTTAGAATTAATCTGTTATTCCTCTGCCTCTCGAGTCAGGCATTGCAGGGATACCGCACTTACTTGAACCAGTCAACAGCCGTTAGTTAGGCCTCCATACCTCCTTACCTCCCCCAACATCGCACAATCCAGAAAACAATACAAAACCCCTTCCCCCCATCACGTGATGGGGAGACATGTAGGGATTGGGAAGGCCAAAAAGGCCATTTAGAGCTAGGGAACCGGTAGCATTTTGATCTCTAGGCATATAATGATAAGTGCGTTTTCCATATGTCCTCCTTGCTGGTCTTTTCGACATGCTTGTAGGTACGGTTGGCCCTGCCAGATGCTCGAGGACGCCCTGCTTTTGAAAAGCAGGAGAGAGATGCGCTTCTGATTTCATCTGCAGCGGACGCGCCGTATTTTTTCTCCAGCTCCGCTGGTTGGACTGACTTCAAAGGACACCTGGAAATGGTAGTAGGCGCCAATAACAGTCATAAAAGGTTTGTACGTTTGCAAGTAGTCAAGACCAGCATTCTCCCCTTTTACTTAAACTTCTTAAAATTCCATTTCTTTAAACTTTTAACCTTTTCCTCCACGAAGCAATCTCCCTTTGTCAGAATCCTGCCTGTATCCCATGCCTTGCCATTTACGTACTTTGAATTCAAGTAAAGACCCCGTGATAACCATCAATTATCCCTCCACCAGTGCAATTTAAGGGCTATTTAGGTTAAGCCATATCAGTGTTAATTTTATCTTTGTGTAAGTGCAATCACGTGTTCATTGTTAAAGCCTACGCTGCCCCGATTTTCAGATTGTAGTTATGTGATTTCATTAAAATCACCTTCTAGGCTACATTATGTTTTGTATTTAAGAACGGGTATTGTGTGATATTTCATAGGGGAATTCCATCTCCTTCAGTGTACACCGTCATTCCTAACTGAGACGTCTGTCTCAGGGATGCACACGCGGAAACGATTGCTATCCATGCATCAGTATCTCGTCTGCCACCAAAATCCTGATAATTCCTGGTCGCAGTCAGTAACAATTTCCGTTGTGGCCCAGATGTTCATATGAATTATTCTCCCATCCTGGAGTTCCATCATTTGCATTACCTGAGACTATTTCATGTAATCAGGGCAAGACTGAATGTTATTATTATCACTGAACTGATTGTATTACAGATTGGCCGCATTTTAATCCACTTGCTTGTTGCCAACTCATTGCATTGTTGTTCCCTGTGTCCTATTCTGAATCTGCCCCTTAGTGATTATGTTGTGCCGTGTCTCATTGTTGATTTGCTAAGTTTCTGTAAATAAATCCCTGTAAATCTGTAAAAGAATTATAAATGCCCATATGGCGACCTTCCCCATTCAATTGTAAATCCCGGAAATTCTAAGGTAAGTTTTCAAATAACATCTACCTTTCCTCATAAACTGGACTTTCTTGGTTTCGTGGCAACATCAATGATAGTTTTGTTTAAATTTCTCACCAAGGCGAGGTCCAGTTTATGACAGTGACGACCAAATGCCAGGATTAGTCTATTAGCGTTAATTAGCTTCGCTATTAAGCTAGACTAGAAAACCAGAAATATATAAAATCGATTATCTCATTCACAATAACCATTTCATTATTCAAAAGCACAGGAAGCGATTGGAGCCAACATCTTTGGTAAACAGAGTGTGTGCATGTTTTAATATTAAGAATCAGGGAAGTAATATTATTTCTTTAAAGACACGCAATTCTCGAATCGTAAAAGCATTCATAATGCAGGGGAATGCATAGGATTCTTATATTAGCGAAAACAGAGAGGAAGGCACGAAATGTCCGTCCCGCAGCATCTCTAGAGTGTAGGACAAAAGTGTTTAGTTGTAGACGAGTAAAATTAGGAATTAGGAAGGTGTTAGTTAGGGAATTTTGCACATGTATGCTAGAACCAGTAGCTACGAGTTTATTTCAGAATAGTTACGGCAAAGAAAATGTACATTTCTTGGTTAGTGATAAATTTTGAAACAACGATTAGTTTACAGAAAACTGTATAGCGATATCTGACATTTATACGGCCAGCGAGAGACAGTTGTGTTCAAATCGCTCACGTGCAAACTGTCCCAGTGTTGGAGGAAAAAACAGTTCCAAGTGTAGTTATTTAAAGACCCCCCCAGTGCATATTAAAGAGTATTAAAATAAAGTAAAGACAGAGCTGATATTCGAAGTTAAATAGTTCATTTCGCATTTAAAACCCGCATTTAGCAAGAAAGTAGAGTTTTTTTTTCTCTTCTAATTCCACTTCGTTCTGTTGCCGACAAGCAAGAGACTAATCAGCTGTTTTCCCGCGCGTATCCGTTCCCACAAGGAACGAGCCTCCTCCTTGTGTGCTTAACGAAACTCGGGAAACTTTGTGAAACAAATTGAGACACCCTTGCGTACCATACCCTAAGCAATAGCAATTCCCTAATATACTTAACTTAACGTAATTTCACAACCATAATTTAATTTTCGCTTAAGCGCAAAATAAAGGGATTAAAATTTCATAACAAATATGTGCCATTACATATCGCTCACCGAGAGAGAGGGAGAGAGAGATCTTTTTCTCCCCCTTCTCTCCTCTCTCGCACTAGTTCATTTTAACATGGGACAGACCTAATTTACTTAAGAGTTTGGAAATCCACTCATAACTTATAAAAGGCAGATACAAAGAATTAGATTAATAACAAAACCTGAAATTTCAAATTCATTACCCATTTAAATTTTATCATATACTCTGCAAAATTTCTGAAAGCTTGTGTTTAGCGGATTACTCAAGCAAACCAGCTTTTCTTTCCAAGTGCTTCAACCCAGATCATTTAGAGTACGCGATAAAGCGCATATATATTATATCTTGTTACATGTTCCAACTGATGTGCGGGAGTGGGTATATCTTATCTCAGACTTGCGTGTTGCAAATGCTATAAACCATTGCACATTGTGTGCCTACCTCGTAGCCTACCGGTCCTCATGTCAGGCAGCGCCCACAAGTTCTCATAACTAGCTACCCACTCGTGTTACATCCAGTTTCCATTTCTCTCAGTGCCTCTAATCTGCGGCACTGCTCAGCACCCAATCACTGAAGCACTTATCTTTCTCCTTTCACTTTCCTATCTCTTCCCTTCTATTGGAGTCTCTCAATTACCTTTTACTCCCTACTTACCTTCTGATCCGGCAGAGTACCTCACCTTCAGTGCCAATTCATGTACTGACATTTTGCATTGGTCCACGGAGCGCACCAGCACACAGTGCCAACTAACCAAAGCAACCTCTTATAAGCCATTGCACCTGTATTGAAGAAACAGGGTGCCATACAACTGGTGTTTCCGCCCATAAGGACAGCGGCTCCTTCAGGAACACCCCATTAACAGTGCATCCTCCCATAAGGACCATAGAGCCTTCAAGAGCACTTCATTTGTTAGTGTATCCGCCCCTAAGGACTCAGACTTCCTTCAGGAACGCTTTCCCCTAGTGTGACCTTCGCACGGCACACTCATCCACAGTGCCACCTCATTCAAAGGTACCACTCATTGAAGTGCCACTGCTCTAAGGACACTTCCTCATCGTCACAAACCTTTTCCTCTGGGAACACCCAAGTAACTCACTCAGCACCCCTTCCCCATCAGCAACATGTCAACCGAGGAGCACCAATACTTTAGGAATATAGGGAAGGAGGGCGGTCTTTCCGGCCAGGCCCTTCAAAGGTTTGTAAAGGAACAGATTGCTGAGAAGAGAAAGCATGAAGAAGAACAAAGGCAGCAAGAAGCCAAGCAGCGGAGAGAAGAAGAAGAAGAAAGAGAAGAGTGGAGAAGGCAGCAAGAAGCCGAGCAGCGGAGAGAGGAAGAAGAAAGAGAAGAACGGAGAAGGCAGCAAGAAGCCGAGCAGCGGAGAGAAGAAGAAGAGAGAGAAGAAAGACGAAGACAGCATGAACTAGCCCTCAAAGACAGGGAGCTCGAGCTGGAGAGAGCCAAGAAGGAAAGCGCAGATGCTTTAGCAGCACAGGAAGCCTCTAGCCCCACTCCATCTACACTGAATACCTCTCTGTCGACAGTCAATAACCTTGTGGGAAAATGGACTGAAGACGAGCCGGAACAATGGCTCGAAGAGATCGAGTTCCTCTTCGAGACCTATGATGTTAGCCTGGCTGAGAGGACCTTACTGCTTACCAAGCACCTAGACGGGAAGGCTAAGGCTGCTCACCGAGCCATGGAAAGAGATCAATGAGGTGACATGGCTGCCGTCCGTGAGGCCATCGCTAAGGCGCATGAAATCACCCCTGAGAGGTGGAGACAAAGATTCAGAGGTATGGCTAAGAACGTGGGCTGGTCCTGGACGGAATGGGCCTGTCACAAGACGCAAGCGGGGACCCGCTGGCTAGAGTCTATGCGGTGCGACACCTTTGAGGATTTGTTCAACTGGACCATGCTGGAGGATCTCTTCCAGTGTGCGCCCAGGCCTCTGGCTGTGTATCTTAATGATAAGCAGCCAGCCACCCTCAAGGAAGCCTGCCGCTTAGCTGATGCCTGGGAGACATACAGTCCTTCCCATGGCACCTTGCAGCGCAAAATAGTGCCAGCCGGACACCTCTCAGGCCTCAATCGTTCACGGAACGGCCCGACTAACAAACCTCCGTGTCCCATCTGTAAAAGGTATGGCCATGCCGAAGCAGATTGCTGCTATAAGGATAACACTCAGCAGGGCAACAACTCTTGGCAGCCTACCAGCAACCGTCAGTCCTCCTCTCCGCCTAACCCAACACCGTCTTCCCAGCACAATGTCACTGCCGAGACTGTGGAGCTTCAGGACACTCTTCTGCTGGGTATCCTGCATGCCCAAAACATTTGGTCACACCCAGGCACGTGAACATGGTTAGTGCCACCGCCTCCTTAGCTGAGCCGCCGGAGAGAACGCACCCTGAGAGGGTCTGGACACAGTCCATCTCAGTGGCTTCTCTGGATGGTTCCAGCCCACCAGTGCACTTGTCAACTACTGCCGACACTGGCGAAGACATTAGTCTGATCGATCGGGCCCAGGTGCCCGCCAGTGCCACGGTGGAGGAGCACACCAAGTGGACCGTGACCTGGGTGGATGAACAGTCCCTGACCGTCCCCACAGTTGAGCTCAGGGTGATTACCCCTTGGGCGATAAGGTGCATCGTCTTGGTGTTGTCAAGCATATTAGGCACGGAGTGGAGTTCCTGCTTGGTCGAGACATCCTCTGGGGATGTCCCACCCCCATACCACTCTGTTGCCTGACTGCTTCAGCCAGCACCTCCAGCACCACATCTTCAGATAGGGACACAGCCTTTGTGACAGCTGTGCCCCCGTCAGCCGATACTAATTCACCGCATTCACCTGCTAGACTTAGTCTGCGGGTTTTGCACCTGGACGGCCACCAAAAAATTACTCCCTTATCACAAATGGATCGAACACATTACTGCTGCAGGACCTGCAATGTAAGGGGCCATTCTGAGAGATGGGCAAAGTGCCCCAGTAGGCTAGCCGCAGTGGCCAACTCCACTGAACTAAGAGGCCCAGTCCTCTCTTTAAGACAGGAATCGCTGTCCAAAATCATGCCAGGGACTCCGAGGGGTCTTGATACCCCGGGTCCCCCTTCAGCGTTGGCTGACACCATTTCACTGCCAGTGCCCCTTGCAAGCACTGGACAGTGCCAAGCTCCACCCATCTTGGCTAGAGACTCCCTGCCAAGCGTACTTCCCGAGCCTGGCCCTGAGTTAGTGCCAGTGCCGGGCCCCGAATATGACTTGGATCCTCCTACGGGAGATCCACCCAACCTCACCACTGTGATCATCGCACAGTGCGAACCTCCAACCCTTGATGTTTCTTCTTCCCACACTCTTCCACCTGCTGAGGATGACCCCTCTAGCAGGCCTGGACGTTACCTCTTTTCTGGTCGACCAGGAGCTGTCCGGCCAGGATGCAGACGCTGGTTCCCTTCTCACGACGGTTGGCGCAGCAGCTGAAGTAGGAGGCCAGCCCGTAGCCCTCGAGGCTGCCCCTGATCCTGCTCCTGACGGCACTCCTGGCCGTTCTTCAGAGTCAGTATCCTCCTCGCCCCCTAGGAATGGCCTAGCCAGACCCTGGAGGCCCCCGAAGAAGAAGAAGGGGCGGAAGAAATTTACTTAGTGAGTCAGAGCCA
The DNA here is from genome assembly GCA_039081455.1 of Macrobrachium rosenbergii. Taxonomy (NCBI): domain Eukaryota; kingdom Metazoa; phylum Arthropoda; class Malacostraca; order Decapoda; family Palaemonidae; genus Macrobrachium; species Macrobrachium rosenbergii. The sequence continues at coordinate 14,201 of JANJGK010007242.1, forward strand.
TAAGCTCTCTTGGCACTCGTGCCCGTTGGCACAGTGCCGCTTCCATCTCAGAGCAATCCTGGCACCTGCCCAGAGAGGGTAGCCTGTGTGACCTCTGAGCCAGTAGCATTAACCATTAACCACTTAGGCCTTTGGACTACTAACCCTTTTCCAACTAACCTCCTTCCAACCCACTCTAGACTCAAACTGATATATTACTTAATCATACATTGTGAATTACCCTTTAGGTTCATCATGTTTCAATTTTTTGCGTGTTAATCGTGAAGCATAGTGACGATCATAACTCAGTGCGTGCCATTCGTTAGTGCCAGCTCATGCAGTGCCAGAGTCGTGGGGATAGTTGGTTAGGTGAGGTTAAGTGTTTGCAGTGTGCATTTGTCTAGGCGTAGATTTCTCCCGTCATCCTAGCCAGTTAGTAGCCGTATCTATACCCTTAGGTAGGTTAGGCCTGTAAATTAGCCAATTCAGAACCCCTCTTAGCAGTTAGGTAGGTTCCTTTAGCTATGCAGAACCACAATCCACCTTATGTAGGGTCACGGGCAGTCGGGAAGAATTAGCTAAGACCCTCACACCCGAAAGGGTGTGAAGAGCCTTTTTTTAAGGGGGGACCTGTCAAGAATAAACATCCCTCCCTTCCTGTAACCTTGATTCCGTCATTTAATTTAGAATTAATCTGTTATTCCTCTGCCTCTCGAGTCGGGCGTCGCAGGGAAACTGTGCTTACTTGAACCAGTCAATAGCCGTTAGTTAGGCCTCCGTACCTCCTTACCTCCCCCAACATCACGCGATCCAGAAAACAATACAAAACCCCTTCCCCCCATCACGTGATGGGGAGACATGTAGGGATTGGGAAGGCCAAAAAGGCCATTTAGAGCAAGGAAACAGGTAGTATTTTGATCTGTAGGAATATAATGATAAGTGCGTTTTCCCTATGCCTTCCTTGCTGGTCCTTTCGACATGCTTGCAGGTACGGTTGGCCCTGCCAGACGCTCGAGGACGCCCTACTTTTGAAAAGCAGGAGAGAGACGTGCTTCTGATTTCATCTGCGGCAGACGCGCTGTATTTTTTCTCCAGCTTCGCTGGTTGGACTGACTTCAAAGGACACCTGGAAATGGTTGTAGGCACCAATAACAGTCATAAAAGGTTCGTACGTTTGCAAGTAGTCAAGACCAGCCCTCTCCCCTTTTACTTAAACTATGATGTTTACCCAAAAAATCATATTAATAAACGATATCATCTTGTGGCCAGCGCCCTGAAACTTATAGTAGGCCTAATAATAATCTCTATATATATAAAAGTGGATGGATGTATGTGTGTGTGTGCCTGTATGTTGCAGCATAATTCTGAAACGCATTGAGCAATTTCAACCAAACTTGGTATACATATTATGACTTACTATCTGGGAAAGAAAACTGAGGGGGATAAGACATCACTGGTACCAAAGGAGGGTGGGTGGGAAGGGGGGGGACATGTAAAAATAACCGAAAATGACAGATAATAGTGTCTAATCCAAAGTTTTTGAGGTTGCTGAGATGAATACTGACACTCCTGATGCCATTTGAGTCCAAGTTCGACCCCGATAGGAAGGGGTGGGTGAGGGGTGGGAAGGGTTGATATGTAAAAAAAAAAAAAAGTCAGATATTAGTGTCTAATCCATAGTTTTTGAGATCACTGAGGTGAATTGTGACACCCTGGATGCCATTTAAGCCCAAGTTCAGCCAGATAGAAAAAGTTGGGGGGTGGGTTGAGAAGGGGTGAAAAATAAAATGTCAAAAGCATAGTTTTCAAGGCCGCTGAGATAAATAGTGACACTCCCGATGCTCTTTAAGTCCAAGTTCAGCCCAGATAGGAATTGGGGGCCGGGGGTGAGAAACGGTGAAATATAAAATGTCAAAAATACTGAGCAATGTAAATGAGGCAACTATCTTAACAGGAAAGGGAGAGAGAGAGAGTGTGTGTGTGTGTGTGTGTGTGTGTGTGTGAGAGAGAGAGAGAGAGAGAGAGTTGTTTGGTTGTCATTCAGTTCTGGTTTGGTCAAGTAATAATAATAATAATAATAATAATAATAATAATAATAATAATAATAATAATAATAATAATAATAATAATAATAATGAAAGTTTGAAAATCTTCAGGTTTTGACCAGGAAAATCTTTTACGGATTTCAGAACATCCAGTGAAAAAAATTTAGTGCATTCGTTAACATTTACATTAGTTTATGCTTAAAAAATAAAGAAAACGATTATAAATTTGAATGAAAGAAAACAAAATTCATGCGACACTAATCTAATATTATGGCACACAGTATATTTGTCTTTATCAGTTGTTTCTTCAACGTTTAAAACTTACAATGGGATAAATGTGATTATTCTATATTTTGATAACTGTAAGGCCATTGAATGTCGCACCAAACATAAATAAAATGGAAATTAAAAGCTTTTATTTTATAAAAAAAAAACTTTAGCCTGTAAGAGGTGCAAAAGAAACGATCAGGTAAAAGCGACTGCTACTTTATTACAGATCCAGGCAGTTTATATAGCGGCAGACTGGCGTCGAGCCGCGAAAGACAATGAGATTATATGTGACCTGAGGTCAATAATAATTAACAATAATATACAGCGAGCAAGTACAGTTTATAATATAAAAACAAACAGAATTCCAATGGGGATATAATCTTGATGCCTGCGAATAAAGAAATACAAGATACACAATTGATAATAGGTGATTAAATACGTATATATTTTTAACTGATTGAAATCGCGTGACCTGGCACGTTAGGCGTGACTAACTGTATGGCGAAGAATATGGGAAGTCACCATAGAAAACTTGCTCAGCGGAGACTTAGTGAATGACACGTTCGCTGGAGACTCCGCTGACGGCTCTGTAGGTGATGTTACAAGCCTACTTATTCCAGAAATTCTACATTGCATACAATTCTCATTTAAATATGAAAGAAATTTCTGCATCTGTAGAGACACTGGTAGTTATTTCATTGACAAAAACATCTTACAAACTCAAATTTGACTTTAAAACCTGAAACCCCACAATATTTGCAGAGGACTTGCCTCAGGTCTCATGAAAAATGTCTGCCATGCCGAGATTGGTGTGACTGAAAAGGTGTCTTATTTAGGTAAAAAAAAAAAAAGTGTGGATATCTAATCGATTGTCAAAGGATTAATGAAAAATAACATAACAATTAGTTTTTTGTTTACCGTAACATCAATTACTCTGCAATGTCTTTGTAACTGGTGGTATTTTTATTCATAAAAACGGTAATGTATGTACAAATTCTCCATCAAAATGATCACCATAAGCTATGTACATTATTATCAGCAATAAGGAGTGAGGGAATGAATGTAAAGTAAAACCGATGAAAGCATGGAAAAAATGGATTGAAACATACGTTTTCCTCTCTGAAAAACTTGTGCTTTGAATAACTGACCTACAGTGAATGTTGATTTACTAAGTTTATTAGAGAACCGCGTTTGTCAGCATTCTCCATTAAATTCGATGTGTGTGACAAAACAAAACATCGTCCTTGGATAAATTGAAGACGAAAGAGACTCGTATTTACTTTGATGGAGCTTTATTCAACGTAAAATAAATTCAGATAAAAATGTGGTTGCATCATTGGTTAGAGCAAACAGTCAGTAGTTGCACACTGATCAACCGCACAACTTTACTAAAGCCTCCTTATTCATAACCACTTCTTCCTTCCCAAACATTTCACAAATCTAGAATGAAGGCTCCCTACTGAGGATGTCGTGCAATTGGAACTTCAAAAGTTCGAGCAAAGATGCAATTTATTGCTGCTTTAATACTATTCTCCTTCCATTTTAATACATTTTATTTATATTTTAGTTTATTAATTTATTTTTTTTATACAATCTGGATAACATAGAGTTGCTTTGTAATAAAAACCTGTTCATATTTTTAGATATATACTTGAGCCAGGTGGCTTGGTTACTGACATGTTGAAACACATATAAACTGTAGATAACATGGAGTTGCTTTTTAATAAAAACCTGTTGAGACTTTTTAGATATATACTTGTGCCAGGGGACATGGTTACTGACATGTTTAAACATATGTACACTGTAGATAGCATAGAGTTGCTTTTTAATAAAAACCTGTTCAGACTTGTTAGAGATACACTTGTGCAAGGTAACTTGGTTACTGGCATGTTTAAACATGTATAAACTTTGGATAGCATAGAGTTGCTTTTTAATAAAAGCCTGATCAGACCTGTTAGATATATACTCGTAGCAGGTGAATTGGTTACTGACATGTTTAAACATGTATACACTGCAGATAGCACAGAGTTGCTTTTTAATAAAAGACTATTCAGACTTCTTAGATGTATACATGAGCCAGGTGATATGGTTACTGACATGTTTAAACATGTATAGGCTACACTGCAGATAGCACAGAGTTGCTTTTTAATAAAAGACTATTCAGACTTCTTAGATGTATACATGAGCCAGGTGATATGGTTACTGACGTGGTTAAACATGTATACACTGCAGATAGTATAGAGTTGCTTTTTTTATAAAAAAAACCTGGTCACACTTGTTAGATATATACTTTTGACAGGTGACATGGTGAATGCCGTGTTGAAACCTGTATACATTCTGGTTAGTTTAGAATTGCTTTTTTAGAAAAAAAATGTATTAGGAGTTTTTAGATATTTACTTGTGCCTGGTGACATGGTTACTGACTTGTTGAAATATATATACAATCTGGATAGCAAAGAGTTTCTTTTTTAATAAAAACATGTTCAGACTTGATAGATATATACTTGTCCCAGGTGACTTGCTTAGTGACATGTTTAAACATGTATACAATCTGGCCAGCCCTAGGAGAGCTGTTAATCAGCTCAGTGGTCTGGTAAAACTAAGGTATACTTAATTTATTTTAACAAACTCTGGATAGCATAGAGTTGCTTTTTAAAAAAAACCTGTTCAGACTTGTTAGATATATATTTGTGTCATGTGACATGGTGACTGACATGTTTGAACAAAGAATGACATGTTTATCCTTGTAAACACTGTAGACAGCATAGAGTTGCTTTTTTAATAAAAACCTGTTCATACTTGTTAGATATATACTTGTACCAGGTGACTTGGTTACTGATATGTTTATACATGTATAAACTCTGGATAGCATAGAGTTACTTTTTATTAAAAACCTGTTCAGAATTGTTAGATATATACCTCTGCCTCTTGACTTGGTTACTGACATGTTGGAACATGTATAAACTGTAGGTAGCATGGAGTTGCTTTTTAGTAAAAACCTGTTTAGACCTGTTAGATATATTCTTGCGTCTGGTGACTTGGTTACTAAGATGTTTAGACATGTATACATCCTGGATATCATAGAATTTTTTTTCAAGGAAATCTATTCAGAATTTTTAGATATATACTTGTGCCAGGTGACATGGTTACTTACATGTTGAAACATTTTTACAATCTGGATAGCAAGGAGTTTTTTTCAATAGAAACCTGCTCAGACTTCTTAGATATACTAGTGATAGGTGACTTCCTTGCTGACATGTTTATACATGTATAAATTCAGGAGAGCATAGAGTTGCTTATTAATAAAAACCTGTTCAGACTTGTTAGATATATACTTGTGCCAGGTGACTTGGTTACTGACATGCTGAAACAAGTATAAACTGTAGGCAGCATGGAGTTGATTTTTAATAAAAACCTATTCAGAGTTTTTAGAGATATTCTTGTCCAAGGTGACATGGTTACTGACATTTTGAAACATATATACAATCTGGATAGCAAAGAGTTGGTTTTTAATAAAAACATGTTCAGAATTGTTAGATGTGTACTTGTGCCAGGTGACTTGCTTACTAACATGTTTAAGCATGTATATAATGTGGTTAGCAGAGAGTTGCTTTTTAACCCTTTAACCGTTTAGTACGTATATATACGTAGCACGCCAATGCTGCCTGAGCTGATTAGTACGTATATATACGGGAGCATATGTTTTGACCGTTGCATTTAGTATGTATATATTCGGTCGATTTTTCCTGCCTTCCTTTCAAGGTTAATCCACTAAAATATGCTTTCTCTAGGTCCCAGGAAGTCTTGTTGACCATATCCAAACATAAACACTTCCTCCCGAACCCCCTTTTATTATAATTTTCCTGATTTTCTATATCTATCTCGGGAATTCGCCAGTCACTTGGCGACATCGCTATGTAGCGAGTCAAAACTGCTGGCTGGTTCGTTCTCTTAAACGGAATTTTCGTCTTTCGACACATGGGGTAGAAGGGCTATAATCCTATATAATCCAACTTAGTATTGGTAATGAGTTACTTTCTTCTCTGTTTTTCTTTTCCAGCTCTAGCGCAAACGAAAAATGATAAGTGTTTGTAGTTTACTGACATTATTCCAACTGAAATATGAAAAATGTACTCACTCAACTGTTTTATTACTTTATATGTTCAGTGCGTGTGACTGAACTCCAGATGCGCTTCATTCCGAATAACGACTGAAAACTTTTGTTTATTTATTCTAAATTGTTAAAGCTGGCAATAATTGTAATTTATTTCATCAATTTAACTTTAGCATTTCATACAAATTACTCCAGAAGCTGTGTATATTATCTTATGTCGCTATACACACACGCATATATATATATATATATATATATATATATATATATATATATATATATATATATATATATATATATATATATATATATATATATATAAATAACATTCGAATAACTAATTGTCATTACTTATGATTAAATTCTGGAACGTCACAGGTCACAGGGCTAGATCTAGAATGAATAAACTTTCAAACATGAAACAATACACAAAGACCGTAATCTTAATGAAAGTACGTACAAAATTCTTGCACAAGAGACAAAGCTGAAAATTCATCCGACAGTGAGAGTGATGAAAACGACAACAGAGGCTAACAAGGTAAAGACAGGAAAATGAGGTCTGTATTTGATGATTGTGAACGGGTTGCCAGTAATTCCCGGGCCTAAGATTTCGTATTTGACAACGGTGGCAGTTTGTATTACATTGATAAAGGAAAATCTTTAAAACTAGATGATGAAATTTATCAGTATCACCATTTTCTTAATCAGATTATCTTTTAGTCGTAGAGAGAGAGAGAGAGAGAGAGAGAGAGAGAGAGAGAGAGAGAGAGAGAGAGAGAGAGAGAGAGATATGCTACTTATACATCTGGCGATAGTTTATAACAACGAGTATTTTTGTAATGAAGTTTCCAAACATAAATTTGAAATTTATAGGTTCCACTTCACAGAAATTTATTTGAATTCCTGTTGTGATAACCTGACTGTCAAAGACAGCAGCGTGGGAAATACACTGGAAAGAAGAGGAAGTGAACAGAGATTTAAAAAAAAAAACATTTTAATTCAAGAAGAAATCGTGTGCAGAAAAGTTTTTCCATAAAAAAACAAAAAAGTTTGTATATCTATTTTTTGATGTTTGCCCTCGTCTTCTTTTTATTTTTATCGATTCAAGCCCTATTTTCTAGAAAGAACTGTACACATTTTCTCACTAGGAAGCTTCCTTTCTCATGAAAGCACATCTATGGTTCCGGGGAAGCAAGAGTAATTCATTTGCATTCATTTCCTTTCTTGTTCTTGCAAGAACACATTATCTTAAAGGACGTCTACATTTCTCTAATGCTGCATCCTTTCATGAACAAGTGCTTACATTGCAAGCGACCATACGCCCGTAAATGCAAATGCAGTATTGACTGAGGGGTTATAGTAAAACTGTAAATACTAATAAAAGATAGATAGCCAGAAAGACAGACAGATAGATAGGTAGATAGATGGATAGTGTACAGAGTTAGTGATTTAAGACTTGCTGAGGAACATAATACACACACACAAACACACACACACACACACACACACATATATATATATATATATATATATATATATATATATATATATATATATATATATATATATATATATATATATATATATATATATATATATATATATACATGCACACACACACACACACACACACACACACACACACACACACACACACACACATATATATATATATATATATATATATATATATATATATATATATATATATATATGTGTGTGTGTGTGTGTGTGTGTGTGTGTGTGTGTGTATTGTGTGTGTGTGCATCCAATACCAAAATGGTCCCGTGGCATTTAAGTATGGTAAAAAAATACATACATAAACAAGAGCAAAGATCGATAATAGAATCATGTTTTCTTGATAAATTCAATAATACCTCAGTCCTGGATTTTGTAAAGTTGATAATATTATGAAAAGGAAATGTTTAAAGAACCAACAGTTAAAAGAACCTTTTCCCTTGTAAGACAACATAATAATGATTCTCCATAATGGTGGGCTGTCTGATGTATTACCTAATTTGCAAATACTTGTAGTTGGATAGTTCATCCTTGCTCTTGTTTATGTATGCATTTTTTTTTACCAGACGAATGTTATGTTGCAGTATTGTTCTTTTTCTCCTCTCTGTTACTGTGATCAGGTCTTGAAATAAAGACGAAAGCTCAGGATCTACGATCTTTCCTTTCAGCTTTTCCTGCAAGCGCTTCCTATATATATATATATATATATATATATATATATATATATATATATATATATATATATATATATATATATATATATATATATATATATATATACATACACACACACACACACACACACACACACACACACATATATATATATATATATATATATATATATATATATATATATATATATATATATATATATATATATATATATATATATATATTTCTTCTTCTTCTTTTAACGTGCTTATATATATATATATATATATATATATATATATATATATATATATATATATATATATATATATATATATATATATATATATATATATACTGCTAGAGATTTACCTGAAGGAGGGACTGTAAATCCTGAGCAAGGACGTCAATGTTAGAATTTTACCTGGGGAGGAATATGGAACTTACAACGTGAGTTTCAATTCTGTAAACTAAGCTGAAGGCTTTACTTCAACAGGGAAAGCCCAGATAAACGCTTGGGGTTCACTTAATATCACTTATATTTACATAAACAAACTAAATCAGAAGAATGGGGAAATCGCAATATCAGACAAATGAAAACAGATTCCAGTTGAATAACTAAAATTACAGTAATTTACACAATAACAGAAATAAGGGAAAATCCACTTTGCAGAACACTGTTGGGTGAGGGATAGGGATTAGGGTTTGCCATTTGAGACACTTTTCCTAATCCCGGGATTTCGGGAAAAGGTTAGTGTTTTCCCGGGATCCCGGGAAAATCCCGATAAATTCCTGGATTTCATAAAAAAATTCATTTTTGTATTTTAGGAATGAAATATTGCAAGACTCATAGCACGTGATTATTTAATTATTCTTAAAGCATTGGAAAAGACATATCCAAAATATGTAATGCAAAAAAGAAGCATTCAACGAAATTAACAAGCAGAAAATTAAGACTGATTAAACACAATTTTATGCAGAGTAGTTGCTCCTGAAATAAGATAAGAAACTGGCACATCTTTTTACAAATTATATGAAATTATCTTATACGATCACATACGTTTGTAAAATAACCCTGACGAAAGAAAAATTATCAATGTTCATTACAAATAACAAAATTCTTAAATCAAAAGGACTGCTTTTTAATAAAATCCTGTTCATACTTGTTAAATATATTCTTGTTACAGATGACGTGGTTATTGACATGTTTAAACATGTATAAACTCTGGATAGCATAGAGTTGCATTGTAATAAACACCTCTTCAGACTTCTTAGATATACTTACATGTTTATAACCATGTATACACTGCTGATAGCATAGAGTTGCTTTTTGATAAAAACCTGTTAAGACTTGTTAGATATATACTTTTGACAGGTGACATGGTTAATGTCATGTTGAAACCTGTATACATTCTGGTTAATTTAGAATTGCTTTTTTAGAAAACATACCTATTAGGAGTTTTTAGATATTTACTTGTGCCTGGTGACATGGTTACTGACTTGTTGAAATATATTTACAATCTGGATAGCAAAGAGTTTCTTTTTAATAAAAAGATGTTCAGACTTGTTAGATATATACTTGTGCCAGGTGACTCGCTTAGCGACATGTTTAAACATGTATACAATCTGGTTAGCAATGAGTTGCTTTTTAATAAAAACTGTATGCTAGCCAGAGTTTATAGATGTTTAAACATGTCAGTAACCATGTCACCTGGCACAAGTATATATCTAGCAAGTCTTGACAAGTTTTTATTAAAAAGCAACTCTATGCTATCATCAGTGTATACATGGTTAAACATGAACGTCTTCATGACACATGGCACAAGAAAAGCTAAGGAGTCTAAAGAGGTTTTTATTACAATGCAATTCTATGCTATCCAGAGTTTATACATGTTTAAACTTGTCAATAACCATGTCATCTGGCACAAGAATATATTTAACAAGTCTAAACAGGATTTTATTAAAAAGCAACTCTGTTCTATTCAGAGTTCATACATGTTTAAACATGTCAGAAACCAAGTCACCTGGCACAAGTCTAATTCTAACAAGTCTGAACAGGTTTTTATTAAAAGGCAACTCTATGCTATCCAGAGATTGTACATGTTTAAACATGTCAGAGATAAAGTCAAATGGCACAGGAATATATCTAACAAGTCCGAAGAGGTTATTATTAAAAAGCAACTGAATGCTATCTGCAGTGCACATATGTTTATACATGTCAGTAACCATGTAACCTGGCACAGAATATATCTAATAAATCTGAAGGGGTTTTATTTAAAAGGACTCTATTCTATTAAGAGTTTATACATGTTTAAATATGTAAGTAACCATGTCACCTGGCACAAGTATATATTTAACAAATCTGAACAGGTTTTTAATAAAAAGCAAGACTATACTATCCAAGGTGTATACATGATTAAACATGCTGGTAACCATGTCACATGGCACATGTATGTATCTAACAAGTCTGAACGGTTTTTTTTTTTTTAAGTATATCTAAGCTACCAGACTGAATAAATGTTTCAACATGTCAGTGACCATGTCTTCTGGCACAAGTATATATCTAATATCTAAAAGTTCCGAATAGGTTTCGTTGAAAAAAAAAAAAAATTCTTTGCTATCCAGAGTGAATATATTTTTTAAACATCTCAGTAACCAAGTCTCCTGGCACTATAATATGTCTAAAAAGTCTGAACAGATTTTTACTTAGAAGTAACTCTATGCCATGTACAGTTTATAAATGTTTCAACTTACCAGTAACCAAGTCACAAGGCACAAGTATATATCTACCAATTCTGAACAGGTTTTTATTCACAAGCAACTGTGTGCTATCTGCAGTGCAAACATGTTTACCCATATCAGTAACCAAATCACCTGGCACAAGAATATATCTAAAAAGTCTAAACAGGTTTTTATGAAAAAGCAACTCTATGCTTTCCACAGTTTATACATGTTAAACATGTCAGTAACCATGAAACCTGGCATAAGAATATATCTAACAAGTCTGAAAGTTTGTTATTAAAAAGGACTCTATTTAATCCAGAGTTTATATATGTTTAAACATGTAAGTAACCATGTCACCTGGCACAAGGATATATTTAACAATTCTCAACAGGTTTTTTGTTAAAAAGCAAGTCTATACACTCATGTCATCTGCCACAAGTATATATCTAACAAGTTTGAACTGGATTTTGTTAAAAAGGAACTCTATGCTTTCGAGAGTTTATATGTTTTAACATATCAGTAACAGTGTCACCAGGCACAAGTATATAACTAAAAAGTCTGAACACGTTTTTATTAAAAAGCAACTCTATGTTATCCAGAGTTTATACATGTTTGAACATGTCAGTCACTATGTCACCTTCCAAAGTATATATCTAACAAGTCTGAACAAGTTTTTATTACAAAGCACCTTTATGCTATTTGCAGTTTGTACATGTTTAAAAATTTCAATGACCATGTAACCTCTCACAAGTAAATATCTAACAATTCTGAACAGGTTTTTATTAAAAAGCAACTGTGTACTATCTGCAGTGCAGACATGTTTAAACATGTCAGTAACAAAGTCACCTGGCACAAGTATATATCTAACAAGTCTAAACTGGTTTTTATTAAAAAGCAAAACTATGCTATCCACAGTTTATACATGTTTAAACATGTCAGTAACCACATCACCTAGTACAAGTATATATTTAACAAGTCTGAACAGGTTTTTATTGAAAAGCAAGTCTATACTATCCAAGGTGTATACATGATTAAACATGTCAGTAAGCATGTCACCTGCCACAAGTATATATCTAACAAGCCATAACAGGTTTTTATGAAAAAGTATCTCTATTCTATCTAGAATTTATAAATGTTTAAACATGTCAGTAAGCAAGTCACCTGCCACTAGTATATATCCAAGAAGTGTGAACAAGTTACTATTGAAAAGCAATTCGTTGCTATACAGATTGTATAAATGTTTCAACATATCAGTAACCATGTCACCTGACACAAGTATATATCTAACAAGTATGAACATGACTTTGTTATATAGCAAATCTATGCTATAAAGAGTTTATATGTTTAAACATGCCAGTCACTGTCACCTGGCACAAGTATATACCTAACAAGTCTGAACACGTTTTCATTAAAAAGCAACTCTCTGCTACCGAGAGTGTATACATGTTTAAACATGTCAGTAACCACATAACATGGCACAAGTATATCTCTAACAATACTGAACAGGTTTTTGTTAAAAAGCAACTCTATTCTAACGAGAGTGTATACATGTTTAAACACGTCAGTGACCATGTCACCTGGCACAAGTATATATGTAACAATACTGAACAGGTTTTTGTTAAAATGCCACTCTTTGCTAACCACATTATATACATGCTTAAACATGTTAGTAAGTAAGTCACATTTCACAAGTATACAGCTAACAATTCTGAACATGTTTTCATTAAAAAGCAACTCTGCAATCATGATTAAATATATGTTTCAACATGTCAGTAACCATGTCACCTTGGGCAAGAATATATCTAAAAACTCTGAATAGGTTTTCATTAAAAATCAACTCCATTCTACCCACAGTTTATACATGTTTCAGCATGTCAGTAACCAAGTCACCTGGCACAAGTATATATCTAACAAGTCTGAACAGGTGTTTATTAAAAAGTAACTCTATGCTACCTACAATGTATACATGTCTAAACATGTCAGTAACCATGTCACCTGCCATAAGTATATATCTAACTAGTCTGAACAGGTTTTTATTAAAAAGCAACTCTCTGCTAACCAGACCGTATACATGTTATACTTATTCGTAAGCAATTCACCTGGCAGAAGTGTATATCTAACAACTGTGAACATGTTTTTAATAAAAAACAACTGTATGTTATTTGCAATATATACATGCTTAAACATGTCAGTAACCATGTAACCTGGAACAAGTATATATCTAACAATTCTGAACAATTTTTTATTAAAAAGAAATTGTATGCTATCTGCAGTGCATACATATTTAAACATATCAGTAACCAAGTCACCTGGCACAAGTATATATCTATCAAGTCTGAAAAGGTTTTTATTAAAAAGCAAGTCTATGCTTTCCACAGTTTATACATGTTTAAACATGTAAGTAACCATGTAACCTTGCACAAGAATATATCTAACAAGTCTGAAGGGGATTTTATTAAAAAGGACTATATTCTATTCAGAGTTTTAACATGTTTAAACATGTCAGTAACCATGTCACCTGGCACAAGTATATATCTAACAAGTCTGAACAGGTTTTTATTAAAAAGCATCTCTATGCTCTCCGGAATTTTACATGTATAAACATGTCAGCAAGGAAGTCACCTATCAATAGTATATCTAAGAAGTCTGAGCAGGTTTTCCTTGAAAAAGACGCTTTGCTCTCCAGATTGTATAAATATTTCAACATGTCGTTAAACATGTCACCCGGCAAAAGTATATATCTAAAAATTCTGAATAGGTTTCCTTGAAAATAAATTCTATGCTATCCAGAGTGTATACATGTTTAAACATATCAGTAACCAAGTCACCAGACACAAGAATATATCTAACAAGTCTAAACAGGTTTTTATTAAAAGCAAATCCACGCTATCTACAGTGTATACATGTTTAAACATGTCAGTAACAAAGTCACATAGCACAAGAATATATCAAAACAAGTCTCAACAAGTCTTTATTAAAAATCAAAGCCATGCTACCTACAGTTTATACATGTTCCAACATGTCAGTAACGATGTCAGCGGTGATTGTTAACAGAAACCTGTTCAGACTTGTGTGATATATACTTGTGCCAGATGACATGGTTACTGACATGTTTAAACATGTATGAACTCTGAATAAAATAGAGTTGCCTTTTAATAAAATCCTGTTCATGCTTGTTAAATATATTCTTGTTACAGATGACGTGGTTATTGACATGTTTAAACATGTATAAACTCTGGATAGCATAGAGTTGCATTGTAATAAACACCTCTTCAGACTTCTTAGATATACTTACATGTTTATAACCATGTATACACTGCTGATAGCATAGAGTTGCTTTTTCATAAAAACCTGTTAAGACTTGTTAGATATATACTTTTGACAGGTGACATGGTTAATGTCATGTGGAAACCTGTATACATTCTGGTTAATTTAGAATTGCTTTTTTAGAAAACATACCTATTAGGAGTTTTTAGATATTTACTTGTGCCTGGTGACATGGTTACTGACTTGTTGAAATATATATACAATCTGGATAGCAAAGAGTTTCTTTTTAGTAAAAAGATGTTCAGACTTGTTAGATATATACTTGTGCCAGGTGACTCACTTAGCGACATGTTTAAACATGTATACAATCTGGTTAGCAATGAGTTGCTTTTTAATTAAAACTGTATGCTAGCCAGAGTTTATACATGTTTAAACATGTCAGTAACCATGTCACCTGGCACAAGTATATATCTAGCAAGTCTTGACAAGTTTTTATGAAAAAGCAACTCTATGCTATCATCAGTGTATACATGGTTAAACATGAACGTCTTCATGACACATGGCACAAGAAAAGCTAAGGAGTCTAAAGAGGTTTTTATTACAATGCAATTCTATGCTATCCAGAGTTTATACATGTTTAAACTTGTCAATAACCATGCCATCTGGCACAAGAATATATTTAACAAGTCTAAACAGGATTTTATTAAAAAGCAACTCTGTTCTATTCAGAGTTCATACATGTTTAAACATGTCAGAAACCAAGTCACCTGGCCCAAGTCTAATTCTAACAAGTCTGAACAGGTTTTTATTAAAAGGCAACTCTATGCTATCCAGAGATTGTACATGTTTAAACATGTCAGAGATAAAGTCAAATGGCACAGGAATATATCTAACAAGTCCGAAGATGTTATTATTAAAAAGCAACTGAATGCTATCTGCAGTGCACATATGTTTATACATGTCAGTAACCATGTAACCTGGCACAGAATATATCTAATAAATCTGAAGGGGTTTAATTTAAAAGGACTCTATTCTATTAATAGTTTATACATGTTTAAATATGTAAGTAACCATGTCACCTGGCATTAGCTCCCGTTTGGCGATGGATCTGGCGGTCGCGTTTCTTGGGTCATCTTCTTCAAGAGGGGTCTGAGGATTAAGGTGTCGATGGCGTCCGATTTCCAATGTCCTCCTGACAGGTTCATATTGTTGGTTTGATTGATGATAGC